>JAWNOR010000048.1:0-7500 GCA_035045885.1 Drosophila borealis | reverse complement strand
GGGTGAATTTAAATCAAGAAATACGGCAATGTGTACGCTTTGGAACACAACTGACTGACTAACGTATCCCCGCGTTGGTACTCGGATTTTATACCAGCAGCGATTTGTCTTGGCGTTCAAGAAAACTGAACATCGTCACAGCCGCTGGGCCCCCGCCAGCTCCCCTCACAGCCCCTGTACGGGCCATCAGCAGCATAGCATCAAAAGCAATACCAACAGAACAACAACAACAACAACAACAAGACAAACATAGCTAGAGATATTCATGCAGACACAGCTACAAATACAGCAACACATGCTCGCTCATGGATATCTGCGCCCACCTTCGGCAACGGCAGCGACGCCTAAAAATAGATCCTTAGTATAGGGGGGGGCCGCCTTTGGACAAATGCTGGTGGCGCAAGCGAGAGAGCATGCGAGAATACGGGCGCGCAACAAAGCAGTTCGGCATGATCGAGCATGCAGATCGCAATCGGGCGGCGCCTTCGTGTTAACGTACGAAACGAAACGTCTGGCCGAAGCACAGTTGCCTGCCCAGAGTCCAAAAGTGCCGTATAAGGCAAGGCTGCTGCTCCAGCGTGCTCGCTCTCGCTCTCATGCGCTCTCACACGCTCTGTTGCTGCTGCTGCTGCTGCCGCTGCCTGTGCGGGTGTGCGTGAGAGCGAACATATTCGGCTGCTGCTGCTCGCCTTTCTTCTTTTCGTTTGCTGCTGCTACTTGTTTTTTTTTTTTTTTTTTTAGGTCGTGGGGGGATTTAGAAAATTAATTTCGTTTGCCTCGTTCCCATTTACGCGCGCCCTCTCACCCCCGCTCCTAGTTGTGTTGCCTATTCTCTAATTTTCTTGGTTTTCATAACTTTCGTGTTTTTCGTATGTCGTAATAAATTCATTTTCTATTTTCGATATTTCACATCTCAATCGCACAGCTCGCCTCTCACAGCTCACAGCTCGCAGCTCGCAGCTCGAATCTCTCGCGCACGTTTGCACCTTCAATGAAAAATTCCACGGTTCGCACTTCTATTTTTGGTAATATTTCCCAGCGCAACGCACTCAGGCCCCTCCCAACGCCCATGTACTGAACATAATTCAAGTAACTAAATTGTTTATTTACAATTACGAATTGTATGCAACTCGGCTGGGGGGGAGTTTGGCATCGCAGGGCCAGCCCTGTCGCTAGGCCCATTGCAGGGTATCATCCATTTAAATTAGGTTTTATGCTTTATTTTTAGCAGCAACTAAGTGGGGCATGTTTACGTTTTATGGCATACTCTTCTCTTCGAACCAAGCACACACACACACACAGGTATACAGACACATGTATATGTATGTGTACATATATTGGCGTTTCATGTTGTTTTACTGCAGAGTAAAAGAATGGAAAAGATTTATGTCGCAAATAGGACAGCGAGGCCATATGCTTTTATTGGCGCTCTATATATGTTCGATCTCTACATATAGTTAGATAGATAGACAAGTTTCAGATGTATGTATATGGGGCTTAGAACTAGACAGCCAATTGGAATGACTAATCTATGGATATTACGAGTCGAATTAGGCGAATTCAAAATTCGCTAACATCATATTTTTGTTGTTGTTCATATATTTAGCTTTTCTCTGACTATATTTAAACTGGCTGGTAACAGTTCGCAACTCTGCTTCTTTCCCATTTCCTTTCGATTCCACAAATACAACGGGCTAACCAGCAAGCATTGAACTTGCACCGAAATCTATATACCCTTTGCAGTTATACTTGGCTTACAGTCAAGTTTAAGCCAACTTGAAGTTGGATTTGGGTTGAACTTTCTTACTACTTAAGTTCCTTGTTAAACTTTGATTAAGCTTACCTTTTAGTTTAGATAGAAATATATATATATTTTATTTCTTTAATGCTAGAAATCAGATTGATGTATCCATATATATACATAGCATAACTGATGAGAAGCTGAAATTTTTTACTGAATTTTACTCTTGAGTCAACGAATAGCACTAGGACGGAGTTTTGGAAAATTCGATCTAAAAGTGGTATTAAATTTTCTATGAAAAACATTAACAACAACGCAGCAACAAGATGTCATGAGCCTGCCTTACTTTGCTGTCTGAGCGTCGGACTAACTAAAGAGAAGTCGCTGGCTCAACTTTAGCAGCAGTTGTAAAAATGTATATATATTTTTTTATTTTATATTATGTTATGTTATTATTCATTAAGAAAAGTGCATTCATATTTAATTAAAATAAAATAGCATATAATAAAGTCTTTTGAACCGCGCAACGTCGGGTTACTTCTTCTAGTAATTGATATGATCTCATAAAAAATGTATAAAAATTAACTCTATTTAGGTACCTGACATAATGCTCTAGTTTTAGCATCAATATGATATTTTATCACAGTAATGAGACTTTAGTATATACATTATTTACTTCCGCTCTTGTAATTCCCAACAGGTTTCTGTCGGCATAGTTGCTTGTATCTTGGTGTCGGCTCACATGTCAACCCCCGCCGCAGCTGGCAGCCAGCAACCACTTGCAATAGTAAATACTGAAAATGTTTCCAAATGAACAATCAAAACTCTCGCGCCATAATCGCAATCAAATCGCATCAGGCCAAAGTCCAAACAATGCCCCGGAGTCAGCAAATGCCTTGAGGCTCCACGGCTTGTTGTCAGCTTTGTCGTTTGTTTGGGATAATACAGAAATAAAACCAAATTGCAAATATATAGATTGGTATAAATGGTTAAATCAAAATTTAATAAAAACCCAGCCAATTGTGCAATGGGCGTTACTTGGATTTTGGCCAAGGAATTTTAATAATGAGCACGTATCCTGGCTGCGCTGTTGTTTTAGTGCACGTGCGCCAATTGCCAGCACTAAAGGGATTCATTTGTGAATTATCCAATGCGAATACTATCCCCAATAACAGAATATACCCGCACCCGCACCCGCACCCGGACCCGCACCACGTTCCTAAATAAACAACCTGGCTCTGGAGGGGTCTGACGAGCTCTGGCCAGGTCTGGCTGGCTTTTTGGCTGGCTGGCTGCCTGGGTATGGGAATCAACGAAAACAAATTGCAATTGAGCCCGAAACGGTGACAAAGTGGCCACCACATCACACACAGCCGGGAGAGGGTGTGGACGGGATAGGCGGGTTGGGGTAAGCAGGGATACAGACGCGCTGCGCATTTGACAGGCCAAGCGGAATGCACACAGACGATGACGAGCATGAGACAGAGGCTGAGCCTCAGGATGAGGCTGAGGATGAGGCTGAGCACGCCCAAAAGCCAGGGCAACAAGCCGTGCTACATGCTGCTGGTCCTGGCCGCAGTTGTTGCCCATGATGAGCTTCTCTTGGCATCGTCATAATGATGTTGCGCCCAACTCTACCCCCTTAAGCCTTAAATGATGAGCATTTGATTTCGCATCAGCCCGCCCGGAATTTGCGGAATTTTTATTAAGTTGCCAATTTGGCAGCTACTTTCAGCTTGTTGACAGAGTTCATCAAAGTGCCCGAAAGAAAGTGATTGCGAGGGCGTGACCCCTTACTCTCTCTCTCTCCCTTTCTCTCTCTGTGTGTGTGTGTGTGTGAATTAATTTCAAATTAGTTTGCCACGAGCCCAAGCGCATTATTGGATTTAGAGTCCCCCCGTTCCCTCGCAGGCAATCCTTTTGCTCTATAAACACGCGTGTGAAACAAACAATGCAACTGTTGATGAAGTGCCAGCCAAGTGCTGTCCAGCGGAGGGCTTAACCGCAATACCCTTTGCTCCCTAATTGGCCTAATCGCCATTGTCAACGATTTGGGTTTGCAATCCCAATTGATTTGACCGCTGTCCAGAAATGCAGCTGCCTCAACTGCAACTGCATCTGCCTTTGTCTCTATAGACAAAACTGTTTATCCAGATTGACGAACCGAATGAAAGCTGAACATTTTACCGTAGTTCCTCTGTAGAAAATTTAGGGAAATTCCACCCGCAACTGTGGAATATTGGCGGAATTATTTTTACTATCCGATCAGCTATATAATCTGACTCTAAGAATCTCTATGAAAATTCATTTGAGACGCGTTTCTAACTTTTCTCCAAAAATTAAGAAAAGTTACTGGTTCAAACTCATATCTAAGGGGGCATCTTATTGAAAACTCATTGACAAAATTATAGAAAAATCATTTTAGATATATATCACACTTCATTTATTATTGGAAATGGGCTTCAAGTGAAAGTTATTGGTTCAAATTCATAACTAAGGATCTTATAGATTTTTCATTTGAGGCTTATTTTACACTCTTTGCAATAATATATATCTTGCGAGTTTGATTTCTAGTTAATGCCGGTAGATTTAAATTGTCCGGAAAATGCTTGGTAAATTGAAGCAAACAACCTCGACCGTGCAATGCCGGGTTACATCAGCCTATCTATCAGAAAATGGCGGCACTTGTCAGCTAATTAAGAGGCCCAGCCTGGAGCATGTGATCAGGAAATCAGGTCAGCCCTGGTACAAAAATCGGAATTAGAATTCGATTCCAGTTGCGGGCTGCCAAAATGCATTAAATTGTGTTAATGTGCGAGCGGGGAAATTCGGAAAAACTTGGCCGAGTTGCGGGGGTGTTTGGGTATGTGGAAATTGAGTGCATGCACTGCCTCCAGAGAAGGGGGCCCTATTTATAAAAATACATACATACATACATATATAACGACGAAACACGCGTCCAAGCATACAACTTCAACTGGCATAGAATATGTATATATTCCGAATTCAAATCGGAACTAAAATAATAACCAATTCGTATACATATATCGCATTTCATTTCCCAAGAGCATTTCCAAAAACGATGTCCAATTCGTTTCGGCTAAGACAAAGTATTTAGTCATATTTGGATTCACGTGCTGCCTGCAATAATTTAAACCCAAAGCAGACAAGTGGCAATATCCGAGATCTATAAGCAAAGCCTATGCGAATACACCCATTTAGCATGTACTCGAATAATATAACAATGTATATCTAAATATCTAAATATCTATATCCAATCTATATCTGAAATGCGCTCAAAATACATTCAAATATGCGCCACAATTCGCATAGTATTCGAATATATATACATGTATATATATACATCTATCTGTACGCCTCCAGACTGAACAAAATATTCAAGAACAGAATACAGAAAAAACGAAATACGAAATAGAGAGCACACGAAAGATATATAGAGAAAAATAGCAGCAAAAGTTAGAAATAATTTGATGGCAAACAGTGTAGATACGATTATGCAGGTTTCTATAGATTAGGGTGGACCTGTAACACAAGTAAACATATATCTTACAAAGAAAAAATTACTTACTATTATTCTTAAAATTATTAAGAAATATTTATATAAAATATAATTGTCCAGTTACAGCCCAACTGTATAATAACAATTAGAAGTTAACCTGTAAGAGCATTACATACTTAAGTTCCAGTCAAGCTATGGGTGTGGTATATAGATATTCAAAAAATAATATTTTGTTAAAATGTTCAATAATTCTAAGTTGGCTAAATGAAGTTGGATCTTGCGTGGTGTTTTGGACTCGTGCAGATCCATAAAATCTGTCAAGATCAAAATTGGCTGATTTAAGGACCGACCCATTTTGTAAGAAAATTGTGATTGCCATTTTTCTCATAATGGTCATCTCATAGAATGTTGATGGTCGTCATCCAAACGAGTCTAAATAGGCATAACATTCGATTATCGGACATATATTACCCGAGATATTCCACTTTTCCTATTTTATAAAACTTCAAGTTACTATTTCTCGGGAACATAAGATCTATTCCTGGCAGCATATACCTCTCTGTACTCGGGGCGATCTATAGAAATTTGTAAAATAAGTATTACGTTTAGATGTATAAAACTCCCGAGTTATTCAAATGCTGATAATTGGAATCTCATTTTTTGGTTCACCCGAATCGAGTAGCTCTCATCTACAGGCAATGGAAATAAATGACGCGGACATTTATGGTGCGCGCTAAAACCGATTTTTTTTTGTTGAGTTAGCTACATATACACAAAATGCTGTTCAATAATTTGTTGTGTGCTCTTCTTCTTGTTGCTGGCGCTGGTTTCATTTCGTGCTGAAGATTTTATTTTTAACAATGTTATTTTATATACACAAAAGCGAGCGCATACAAAAAACTAAAAACAAAATACAAAAATACAAAAAAAAACTGTAAAGAAAATAGAGAAAATAATATAGATATAGAAAGAGAAATACCGCCAACGCTTTCATCATCGACCAAACGGGCTAGATCAGCTGTATGTCATCAATATGCGATGTATCGCACATTCGATTCGTGGTGTACAAGCTATATGCAGGGTATGTTATGTATGTAAGCGAAAATATGAGCATTTGCCAGCTCGAATCGGAAGTACTTCGCAGATGCGCTCGCCTTGGGGCAGCGCTTCCGCCGAGCAGCGGAGGGGGAGGGGGGGGGGGGGCTGCCACTCGCTTGGCCATGAGGCGGCGGCGGCGGACTCGGTGGTTTTTGACAATTTCTATAGATAGACGCACAGCCGAGAGTCGTCTCTTATATTTCTTGTGCGTGGCTTCGCGCCTGTGGAACACTTGTCGCCGTCTGTCGCTGTCGCTGTCGCTGCCGCTGTCTGCCCCAGAAGCCGATCCCTCGCTCCCATGTTGCTGCTGCAAAATGATTCAGGAATTTTAATTCGTCACCTTTTCAAGTTCAATTCAGTTTGGACTTTGACTTGCACTTGGCTTGCATTGCGATTCGTGCAATGCGCAATGTATTTTGGCATCTCCCCTTCACACACAGCTGGCCGAGATCGGCTCACAGCTTTTGCTTGGTGCCTTCAGCATTTTTTGCCTTATATGGTGCTTGGCACTCGGCACAGTATTTCGCTTTGTGTGGTATTCTTAAGCGCATGATTCACGCGCGGTTCTTCAATGGCTGGCGTCCGATTTTCTTTATTTTCCCATCACTCAATCAGCGGCGGGCTAATAATAAGTGCACATTAGTTTGAAGTGCATTTCCCTCATTTCCCGCCCGCCGCAGCCCATTTCATAGCTCATTTACAGCCTGGCAGCTGGCAGGAAATATGCTCGAAATTGTATTCAATTGATTGATGCATTGGGGGGGGGAAAGCTTTTGCGACAATTGAAAAGCTTTTATGCTGCAGCTTTTCGAACTGTTGTCGCATGTTAACTGCTTGCTGCACTGCTTGCACAACGTCCATTTATTTAACCTAAAAAATCAATTCAAATAAATAAAGCTAAATTGTGCAGCTCTTTTTCGATATTTCCGTCATTTGAAGTTATGAAAGTAAAAGGGTTTGTTTTTTATTGGTTGTATACACGAAATGTATCAGAATAATAACATTTAATAAATATTTTGTATGAAATAAATTAAAAAAAATGTCTTACAAGAGAAACTATAAAAATATATACATAAAAATAGATTTAAAGAAAATAAACTAAGCAATAATAAAAGGATGTTATAAAACAAAACACATCCAG
>JAWNOR010000047.1:1812500-2018561 GCA_035045885.1 Drosophila borealis | reverse complement strand
AAACCCTTCGATTTTTAAAATGTTTGAATGCTGATAGTAGGGATCCCTACGAATTCAAAAAGGTATAATATTTCAAAATCTGACAGTATTTACCCGAGAGTTAGGAGTCCAAAATGGTATAAAATTCCCAAATCGGACATTATTTGGTCGAGATATTCCAAAAAATCATCAAAAAAGGTTGACTTTACAAACGAATCGGTTTTTGGTCGACCACTTTTTTAAACCCATCGATTTTTAAAATGTTTGAATGCAGATAGTAGGGATCCCTACGAATTCAAAAAGGTATAACATTTCAAAATCTGACAGTATTTACCCGAGAGTTACGAGTCCAAAATGGTATAAAATTCCCAAATCGGACATTATTTGGTCGAGATATTCCAAAAAATCATCAAAAAAGGTTGACAGTATTTACCCGAGATATTCAATAAAAATCATCAAAAAAGTTTTGATTTTCGAGCCGACCCCGAATTTGAGAAAAAACGTGATATAACCCCTTGCCATTTTGTTGATTTGGGTGAAAATTTAGATTTATATTTTTTTGATGCCAATCTATAGTACTGAACGTTACGAGTCCAAAATGGTATAAAATTCCCAAATCGGACATTATTTGGTCGAGATATTCCAAAAAATCATCAAAAAAGGTTGACTTTACAAACGATTTTTAAAATGTTTGAATGCAGATTGATAGTAGGGATCCCTACGAATTCAAAAAGGTATAACATTTCAAAATCTGACAGTATTTACCCGAGATATTCAATCAAAATCATCAAAAAAGTTTTGATTTTCGAGCCGACCTCGAATTTGAAAAAAAAAACGTGATGTAACCCCTTGCCATTTTGTTGATTTGGGTGAACATTTAAATTTGTATTTTTTTGATGCCAATCTATATTCCAAAAAATCATCAAAAAAGGTTGACTTTACAAACGAATCGGTTTTTGGTCGACCACTTTTTTAAACCCATCGATTTTTAAAATGTTTAAATGCAGATTGATAGTAGGGTCAATATTTAGATTTTCATTTTTTTGATGCCAATCGATAGTACTGATCCTTACGAGACCAAAATGGTATAAAATAAAATTTTTAATTCATCGATTTTTGTAATGTTTTAATGCCAATTGATAGTAGGGAACTGTACAAATTCAACTAGGTATAAAATTGCAATCCGGAAGCTATTTATCCTGATATTCAAAGAAAGTCATCAAACACGTTCTGATTTTCGATCCGACCTGATTTTTCTGAAAAAATGTCGAAAATGTTTCAGTTGCAGCTATAAAAATCTTATTTTGTCTGTAGGATTCGCTCGTATTAGATGACTTTGCTCCCATAGGAACTATTGGTAGATATTTTCAACTCTCACCAAAAGCTTTAGGAATATAATATTGTTTGGTCTCCTCATATACATGGACTATGCCGCATTCAAATCCATGCAATTATTAAGCTGTTATCACGGGTCTATAGAAGCAAAAGCATTTTAACAGAATTCCAAAAATTCTTAGTGATAATGGGCGTATAGAGACCGAGGTGTGTCAGATTCTTAGCCTGACAGCCGACTCAACCTAACCTACCTTATGATATCAACAAAAATATAAGCTTGTACTGAAACTAAAAACTAATCATAACAGAAACAAGGCCTCAAGACGGATTCAATGTAGCCGGTTCGATTCGGGAATTCCAAATTAGATTTTAATATAAGCCGAAATTTGAGCCAAATGAGTTGCCTAAGTATCGGCTGAGGTACAAGATGAAGTGAATTATATTGTTTTTCAAAAATAAATTGATTTTAGATAAAAAACTTCAGATTGACAATCGGCCGCAAAGCATTATTAACTTGGGCCCCAGCATTGTATATATCCAAACCTAAGTTTAGCCCACAACTTGTTTATGAAAATATGTACGAGATGGAATATTTTCAGTAGAACGGGCAATTATACAATATAAATTAAGTTGTTTTTATAATATTTTTAAATATATGCAGATTAATAAAATATAAGCCTCGAGGCACGATTCGTAAACCGAACCATAATCTATTTTTTCGCAGCGCTGAATAAAATTAATAATAAATAAAAATAACAATAGTAATAATTATAGAAATACTCAAAAAATAATAATAAATCTTAAAAAAAATAATTATAAGAATACTGTTAATAAAAAAATACAAATAATAATAATAATATTAAAAATAAAAATAATAATATTAAAAAAATCAGCAATAAGAATAATATTGATAATGAAAATAATAATTAAAAAAATTATAATATTAAAAATTAATACTTAGAAAATTAAGAACTCAACCAAAAAATAAAAATAGTTTTAAACAAATACAAATAAGAATAGTAATGATAATAGTAATAATAATTGTAATAAAATTAATACAAATAAAAACTTGGTTAAGAAAATGAATAACAATATAATTGTGAAGTTTCTTTTGGGGATACATGCGTATATATATATTTCATGTTGGGTTTTATAGCATAAAATAACATAACAATGAACAAAAAATTCATATAGCAAATTTGGTGAAAATTTTGGTATTGTGATAAAGCCAATGGATTCCAGAGTGCGGCTCCGCCGCAACAACACCACACAGCCAATCGACGAGTGGTTCGGTTCCGCTTGGGGCCTGGCCGAGCCAACGACTTGTCGAACGGTTGGGCACAATTCACGGACCCGGACCCGGACCCGTACCTATTTGCCTGGTCGTCTAGCCCAGGAGTACCTTGCGCATCATGAAGCCGCTGCTGGCGTTGCTGGCATTGCTGCTGGAGGCCCTCGATGGCTCCTCGGGCTCAATGCACTTCGAGGAGCAGAGGTACTGCAGCAATGGGACGCGGTACTTGCCGCAGAAGTCCACAAACTTGATGTGCTCCACACGGTTATCGAAGAAGACGCCCTTGCAGTTGGGATTCACGCAGCAGTTGGCGCTGTTCAGATACTCGGCCAGTGTGCGCGGCAGATCCCCGGGACCCGGCCGCTGTCCACTGGCCTTGACAATGCGACCAGCCAACTCCAAGAGCGTCGGCGGCTTCAAGGCCATGTCCTGCACAAAGCGCACCACCAGCGGATTGTCCCGCAAGCTCAGCTAAAATTGAAAAGGACAATTAGTTTAAGTTGGGCTCTGCGACAGCTGTTCCTGCACTCACCTCGGTCAGGTTCTTCAGTGCAACAATGTCCTTGGGCAAGTGCTTCAGTCTATTCTTGTGCAGCAGCAGCGACTTCAGGTTCTTCAGGCGCGCAATGCTCATCGGCAGATTCTCGATGAGATTGTCGCACAGCACCAGCGCCTGCAGCTGGCTCAGTGAGCCAACCGCCTCCGGCACCTCGTTGACCAGATTGCCGCCCAGCGAAAGCACATGCAGACTGTGTGGGAGAAGCAAACCAAATTGTTAGAGACGAATCATGGCTCCTAGCTGCGGGATGGGTTGCCTCCACATGGGTTTCGGCTGGGAGAACGGCAGTCCTTATGAATGAAATACTTTTATTATGTTTATAGACCTGACTCGCTTTAGGGGATGGGCCATGGGTCGATTTTCGATATAACGCTGTGCCAAACATTCCGACATTATAAACAAATCGAATACATCGAATACCCTTCAAGAGTTCTATAGTTCCCTAGGTAATTAACTATTCTGATCAAATAAATCTTTGGGTAAGTATTCAGATAAAGATTAATAATAATTAATAGTAATTAAAATTAAAATTAAGAATAATTATAATTACTGTTAATTATTTGTATATTATTAATTATAATTATCCTATTAGTCATCAATTAAGTTCCCAATTCTGTTGTCGCACAAACACAAAACTGAGAATTCGCTAAAAGTATTCGCTATCAAATTTTGTGGGTAAATAGTCTGATAAAAAATAGTTGCTATCCAAGAGCTTATCAAGTACCCGTTTAATAAAATTGTTAAACTCGCGAAAAATGTCAAAAAAAAAAAACAAACAGAAACAATTGGCTCTTATGTCAAAAAGTATTCATTGTCCAAATTCGTATCTGTCTAGTAGTTAATATACATACTTAGAGGTATCTAATCTATTTGAGGGTAACTAACTTGAATAAAAAAAACAATTATGCCCATTTTATTTGCAGTGGGTTCGGGGTATACGAGTTTCGAACGGTTGCCGAGATACTAGAAACAAAAGTTTTCAACTTTTTAAGTTAGGGTTAAGTTTTAAAAAAGAGAATATGAAATAATAAATAATAAACTTATGCTTGAAAAAACAAGGCACTTTTAGCTCTTGATCTCAATAGATTTTCTAGAGTTAATACCCTGATCGAAACTAAACGCTGTCTAAGATAACTCATAATTTAAAAACTTGTCCAAATGTTAATTTATCGTTAGTAAAAAAAGACAAATAAATTGATGAAGTGCTGCCGAAGGTAAGCGCCGCGATAAAAAAGAAGAAAAATATGTTTTATCTGGAGCGTTATGGTAACCAAGTCTCCCCTAGACAGCTGGAGTCGCAGCTAGCTGGGCTGATAAAATATCATACGCTGTCTAGATGTTACAATTGAGTTCTCGACGCGGAATCGGTTTTTCCACGCTGTGTAATCTCTTGTGGCTGGTCACAAAGTTCGGTGTTTGTGATAAGTGATTCGTATTCGATTTGCTTCGCATATTATTTTGTTATGTTTGTTTTTTTTTTTTTTTTTTTTTTTTTTTTTTTAATTTTTTTTATTTATTATTGTGTTTACTTATAAATATGCCCATAGACTGCGGCTGTATATGTACCTTTATGGTCTCGAGTCGTTACGGTCAAGTACGTGTTTTGCGATAGATTTGGCTTTTACAATGCGCGCCCCGGGCCACTCGAAAGTCCGCTTATCGGACCATCAAATAGACTTGTACCCCCAACCGCCGCCTGATAGCCCCTCCCCCCATCGAGTATGACGCTTGACAACAAGAGAGGCTGAGCACGCGCGGCGTGCGGAAAATTGGAAATTGTAATTGTAATGGAAAAAAAAGGCGGGTTGGCGCCTAACGAATCATTTTCATCGGCTGTGAAGTGGGTCATGCGATTGGGAGAGAGAGAGAGAGAGAGAGGGAGAGAGAAAGCGAGATCGAGTGAGAGGTGAAACGTATGAGTATTTAATTGGATGGGGCCTTTGATACCTTTGCATCTTCCAGATATCCTTGGATATGCTCGAGATCTTGTTGCCGCCCAAATACAGATACTTGAGCTGACGCAGCTCGGTGACCTGCTCGGGAAAGTGGAGCAGCTGATTGCCGCTCAAATTGAGCTCCTTCAGCGTGGAGGTGCCATAGGCGCCATGTCCATTGGCCAACTGCTTGCTGAGCAGCGATTTGGGCAGCGACGAGTTGGTCAGCAGGTTGTTTTTGGCGATCAGCGTGACCAGCGGCAGCTGGCAAATGGCATCCGGCAGCTGGGTGAGCGCATTGGAGCTCAGATCAAGCACCTTCAGATTGCTGAACTGCTGCAGCATGCGCGGCAGCAGCACCAGCCGATTGTGGTTGAGCAGCAGCGTTTCGATGTCCCCGCTCGTCTTGAGCAGCCCCTTGTGCGGCGAGCTCAGATGATCCTCCAGCGTGCCCACGTCCAAGTTCATGCGCCCGAAATCGATGGTCTTCTGTTCGCGCGAATCCGTGTCCGAGCTGTCCGACGTATAGAGCTCCATCTCTGATCAATTCACAACTGGCGTAACGCCTCAATCAATGCGCCAATACGTTCCTTTATTTATATATATATAAATCAATATATATATATATATATATATGTATGTGTTTGTGTTTGTCGGTATGTTTTGTTATTCAACCGTTTCTATAAGCTGCCTATAGCTGTCCCTGTCGCTTTTGTCGCTGTCTCTGCTTTTTCTGTGTGTGCGCGCGATCGCATCGCTTTTTGTTTAGCCAGCCGGGGACTGCGGCGCAAATCGAATGAAATCAAATCGAACGGCAACAATAATAACAAAAACAATAACAATAACAATAACAATAACAAAAATTGTGAAATAAACTATAGCAATTGGAAGAGTCGAACGAGACGCGCGTCTGCCACCAGCACCAGAGCCAAGCGATGACTGAACGGGCACCCGCTTCCAGTTCGGCGCCTCGACTGATCAGCCGCCCCGATGCCGATTGCGGACTTCGTTGCGCACGAGGCGCAACAGGCGTATGCGTAATATACACACACACACACACACACACACACACGGCTAAGCACGAGCTGGAACACGGACTCCGGTTGGTATTCGGGACCCACGCGCGTCCAAAGTTAAGCGCCCGAATGACGTGGGTCAATCGAGCAGTTTGCCAAACCTACCTCTGTCTAAGCTGCAGTTGATTCACTAAATGACCTCTGAACCCTGACGTCAGCAATCAACCAGATAAGACCCACGAGTTGTCCTAGTTAAATACCTGCTGTTGAGCATTCAAAATTCACAAATCTTAATAAGAACTCTACGCATACTTTGTGCATTCGAGTCAAACAAATGAAATGAATACATTTGTAAGCATCAAGTACTTGGTTGTACGCTTATTATAACTCAATTAATTGGGGTATAATTCAAGTGTTCAGGCTATAAGCAAATGAAAGGAACCGCCTTTTTCTCTAAGCCACAGAGAAGCCTTCAGCGAGACATTCACAAAACATTTGCAACATTCGAAAGTTATTTGGATACATTTGTAAGCAACAAGTAACTGGTTGTACGCATATTTCAAGAGCTACCCATAAGTCAGGTAATTGCAAGGGAGAGGCACACCTTATTGCTCTAAGCCATAGTCAGGCCTTCAGTGAGACATTCAAAACATTTGCAACATTCTAAAGTTATTTGGTTTTTGCATTTTACTTTTAGGGCGCCTCCCCTTTGCATCTGATCGTGTCTGGTAAATGATTTAAGTTTAGCGGATTCACATATTTTGAAAAGAAGATGGAGTATAATTACAATAAGATTCTTAATGCACTTGCAAGCACTTGGAAATGAATGTATTTGACAATTAAAGGAGTTATATAATGAAACAAGGCTGGATTGAAAAGTTTTAGGTATTAAGCAAGGTGAAGGAATAATTTTAAATCAAATTATTTAAAATACTATGATATATCATATTATTATTTCAATAGTATAGTAAGAAAAAAAAATTAATTTTCTGATTCATTAAGTAACATAATAATAATCGAATAAAAATGGCAGGGCATTGGTTCGAACCGTAAAGCGAACCACCGAAAATTGTAAATTGAAGAAACTACAAATTAGAAATGTTTTATTATAATTAAGTCATTCAAGTGCCAATAAAAACGTATAAAGAATACGTATTTTTTATTATAAGAAAATCAACTTTCAAATTAAAATCAAAATATAAATTTATGAACAACAATCGAGAGAAAAACAATCTTAATACCCATATAAATATGAGATTATTAAATTATGGTTACCAATAAAAAAGAAGTGTTTATATTATTTTTATTTTTATAAATATTTTCGTAGGTCAGTTTTAAAGCAACTCGATTTAATTAATAATCGATCGCACTTGCCGTGAAGTGCACGGAAAAGGGTACAAATGTAATGCAAGAATGATATCACCCTTCGCCATGAGGAGTATTGTGTGATTCACAGATCAGGCGACTTGATGGTTGGCTAGTTGGTTGGTTGGTTGTGTCATGCCATCATTTATGATCCCAAGTTATCAACGCCCCATTTGGAGCACTCCAAACGCCAGCGAGAAAGTTATCAAACGGCCCACTTGAGGCGAGGCGCTTTTTAATTGGCGTGCACACACACACACACACACGCTCACACACTGTCGCCAGTGTTGCCAACTGTCTCTGCAAAAAACGTAGCTGTATGTGGCAGTGTTGAAAATAGCTAAAAGTAGCTGAATATATGTAAGTTGAAGAGGTGGACATTGAAAGGCAAACAGCAGCCTCCAATGCAGCTGCACTTCAAGCAGTTGGAAAGGCTTAGCTCCTTGATTTGTGGCCAAGTAAGTTCTTAATTCTTATATAGCAATGCATTATTCCATGCAGTGCTTGAAGTCTGCATGTTAAACAACCCGAAGCCTCTGTTTCTACTCCTGACACTATTTCAAAGAACTAGTTAACACATTTAGGACAAATTATGTATACGTTCAGTTAGTGATGACATTTTGTTATCGATAGACGATAAACAGGGCTCCCAGCACTTGTCATTGAGATTCCACATAAAAGAACAAAATAATAATAATAATAGAATAGAATAGAAATAGATACAAATATAGTATTATAAAATATAGCTAAATCTGTTTAAAAATGGCCAAAATTGCAAGCAGCTGAAAATTTTAACCCTATTCGCTTGACCCCCTCTGAAAGTAGCCAAACTTGGCTAGAAACTAGCTAAACTGACAGCGCTGACTGTTAGATTGTACATTTTTCAGCAGCTGAAAAGCTTGTTGTTGTTTTTATAGTTGTTTTTGTTGTTGTTGCTTTGTACTTAAGTGCGTCTAATCAAAGGAGCCGCACCCCCTCCGCTGGTCTGGTTGTCCCCTGGCTGGCGGGGTCTACTTCTGCGTCTCTGGGCCGGGCAGCTGGACACATCTGGGGTGCAAAATTGTTTATTATCGCGTCATTGGACCTTTTTTTATTTGTTTTTTATATTATTATTATATTTGCTCTTGTGGTTGCTGTTGTTGTTGTTTCTGTTGCCGTGGCTATTATTATTATTGTTTTGTTGTTGTCTCTGTCGGCGACGTTTGCTGATAAGCAGCAAACCAAAAATACACAAATACAGAAATACGCGCTAACGCGATCTACGCGACTTTGCCAGCGATCAGTTGGCGATTTATACATACAGACCGAGTACATACAGACCGATTTTGAGCTATATCAATACAGTTATCAGATGGAATTGTTGCAATTTATGAGCAGCTGGCTTTCCAAGTACCATGTACCAAGCACCAGGGCCAGTGGCGGCCGTTTGTCTCTGTCTCTGTCATTGGGGTGGCAATTGCCAATTGCCAATTGTTTGCTGCGCGCGGCTAAAGTCGCGCGCGTTTTTTGCGCACGTATTTTCGTATAATTTATGCCCGAGCTGTTGTCAGTTGTGTGCGCGTGTGCGTATGTGTGTGCGGTGTGTGTACGGTGTGTGTACGGTGTGTATGGCTGTGTGTGGTCCTTATCACACCTAAATAAATGTGCCATCAAAATTAAAAATTCCATATATAAATAGCAACAACAACAATAGCTGAGCTAACGATTAAAACAGCGACGGGACAATTTAGTCGTTGTCTTGTGAAATTGCTGCATACGGGAAAAAAACAAAAGCACACACACAGTCACACACAGTCACACACACACACAGGCACAAAGGGTCGAGGCACATGTTGATAATTAGTTTTCCAATGTTTTATATACTAAATGTGCTTATGTGTATTCGAGCTGCGTTGCTTTTGAACCTGGTTAAATAATCAATTTGGCAAATCTATTATCATCTATCTGTCGCGTCGTCTTCCATTTGCCGCTGAGCCCATTCAGCTGAAAGTCGGGACACGTCTTTAGACGGGCGCCACATTTGCGATAGGCCTCGAACTAGTCTATAGTCTATTTACCTAAAGAAAATCAAGTTCATATTCAATATTTATATACTGAACAGCAGTTCAACCAAGATCTGTCTTATAAAATCAAAATTCATATTAACTTTGAGGTTAGAAGTATTTCTTCTATGACACTGGTCCTCATTCCTTATTTAAATGATATGTAATTCCATTTGGCGATTTATGTAAGCGGCTACTGTCCGGCTTTACCCGGCTCAGGATCTTGATCTTCAAATATTACAAATTTGTCAAGAAATGGGTCTGTTCTGAAATCAAAATGATTCCAGTTTGTTCTATAGAGTTTCACGAGTCCAGAATGCCATATCTTTCCAAGATCGGACTTAAATTAGTCGAGCTATGAATATTTGAAAGTATTGAAAATTAAATACAGTCCGATTTCAGAACGATATACCTCTTCGAACTCGTACGAACCATGACTATCGAATGGCATTCAAAAAATGTAATTCTATAGTATTATCGAATTTAAGAGAAATGGCAAAGGGTAACATCACAATTTTCGCATAAATCGGTTTTGTTCTGAAATCAAAAATTGTTGATTCCAATCTGTTCTTTAGAGTTTAACGAGTCCAGAATGCTATATCTTTCCAATTAACCGAGTTATGGACATTTGATATTTGGCAAAAATTGTAAAGCTTGAATATCTCGGGAAAATAAAGTCAGATATTCTCTTAGGATTCGTAAGGATCACGACCATTGTCATAAAATGTGAATATCTAAATTTTGCGAGTTTCGCCAGTTATAGCCAACTTTAAAATGGTTGACATTAAAATTATTTAAGGCTGCGAGATAAATACGAGAAAGATACCAGCCCAAGAGTATGCTACTACTAATATAAACTATTGTGAATGGCCGCAAAGTATGCAAAGCATGCCGCAAAGTATGCTACAATTATTATGATCAAGTTAAAATTAATTAAAAGGGAACAGATTGTACAACTTCCATTATTATTGTTTTATTATTCATTAAATAATTGCCTTGTGGTTTGCTATATTTTACAAAGTATACATTAAAAAAAAACACAAAAAAAAATTACGATTTCCAATAGCAGTTGTTGGTTTTAGTTGTACATAAATATTAAAGTTAAACGTTAATATTAATACGTTATATATATGTAAATAAATGTGTTAGATGTTGTGTTGTATTTTTTAACCCTCCCAAGTAAAAAAAAACAGCTATAAATGCCTTGGCGTGTGAGTGTGTGTGTGTGTGTGTGTGTGTGGGCATGTGTGTGTGCTCTATTAAAATTGTGATTGTTTTTCAGTTGCAGTAATTGGTCGTAGAATTGATATATGGCTTATAGATCGTAGATGTATTTGTGGCTGGATTGCAAACCGCTTTTCAAGAGTGCAATACACGTATAGGTGTGTGAGTGTGAATATGTGTGTGTGTGTGTCTGTGTAGGTGTTTCCTCTAGAATAATTGGCCTTGTGCTATAACTTTGGCCTACTACGCACTACATATGTTATATGTATATCTATATGGTATATATAGTTGTATACATAGTTTATATATGTTTATATTCGTATATTTATTAGCGATAAAAAAAAAATTGATTGCGTGAGTGTGTGTGCTCATAAAGATATTCATGACGACGATGACGATGATGATGATGATGCTGGTGTCGTTGGCGATGGATGAGAAGAAAAAAAACCGCTCTTAACTGAATACTGTTTTTGTTTAGTACACATTAGATGTATTAGCGTTAATTAGCTTTACTTACAGGCTACTAAGTATATTTTAATGTAATAATAATAAATTATTAATCAAATATGCTTGTTAGTGAGCAAGATGGGGCCGTTGGGCACGGACACGGACATGGGCTGGGGCGGGGTCGGGTGCGGTTGCGGTTGGATCGCGGAAGCTGGCATGTCGACGGCAACAAGAAACGGCATCAATGGGTGCCCGGCTGGGCGGCTGTCGGCCAGGCAATCTTGGCATCGATCCGCTTATAGGCCAACATGCAGTGCTTGCCCTTGGCAGCGAGTCGGGCATCCTGCGGGCACTCGGCATCGGTGAGCAGTGTCTCCTCGCCATCGACCAGCTTGAAGAGCGCATAGTCCTGCGGATTGGTAATGCGCGCCTTGTGCGCTATTATCCGGCACACCTCGCGCGTCGTCGTGTGCGGCCGCACCGGCAGAGTTCGCGTCTGCAGCGATCCATTGCACTCGTCCGGTATGATGACCCGCAGCACGCTGGAGCATGCCGGCAAGCAGCTTGATCGCCACTAAACAGAGACAGACACGAGAAAAAAGAGATATGAGTGAGTGTGTTGAAGTTGTTGCTGTTGGGTTGGGGCACTTACGTCGAGGGAGCCGCTGCCGCTTTCACCCTCAGAGGCCATGAACGTCTTGAGCACCTGGACGGCGCTGCAGAGTGCGGTTAGATAGTAGCCGGGCTCGCCATTGAGCAGAGTCGGCTGGAGCAGTCCCCACATGAACTCGGCCTCAATTTCAGCGCCGACAAAGCCGCACTTGGCCACCACATAGACCAGCACGGGCAGAAAATCATCGGCGCCCAGCTGCTGGCCGCGCGGGCAGCCCGTCGCATCGAACACGGTCGAGATGACGCACAGAAAGAGCTCCAACTTGTCGAGCGGCAGCTCCGCCTCCTGCAGCTTCCACAACAGATTGGCAATGAGACGCAGTGCCGTCTGCGATGGCGGCGTCACTGTGGCACGTATGCCAAAGTCGGTGGCATCCCGTTCGTAGGCATAGCGCACATTCTGGGCCAGCAGCTGGATGTCCTCGCTGCGCTTGTAGTAGTCCACAAAGATGCCGTAGAGATGCTCGCGCAGCGGCAGCACAACCAGCTGGTGCATCACCGTCTCGAGCATGGCATCCAGATTGAGAAACTCATCGGACTTGAGGCGCGATCGCGCCGACTCCAGCTCGGCATGGAACTTGCCCTCGCCATGCTTGACCAGATAGTTTTTCATGCCGCTCATAAACTGGCGCATATTGCGCATCACCACCTGGGGCGCCGCTTCCCTGGACTCCTTGGTGCAGCTGATGAAGTTCTCGATGTTGCGGGCAAATGTGGAGCTCGGATCTTGGGCCAGTTGCAGTGTATACGCACGCAGCGAGTCGCCAGGTCCCACGCTCTGTACGTTGATCTTGTTGCGGGGATGGCCTGCAAAGAGGAAAGCAATTGCAATTGATTAATTATGATTGGGATGGAATGGATCAGTTATAAATGGCGATTCTGCTCGAACAGCTGTTTCCCCCCCTAAAGCTAATCCTCTCCAGCTTCTTACCGATTAATAGCCTACAGAGGAGTTGTAGCAAACAGATGAATGGCGTGCAGCAGCCGGGATGCGCTTGGGTGCGCTTCTCGTCGGCACACTCGCAGCCACGGCGATAGCGTCGATAGAGACGACGGCTTTGCGCCTGGAGCGCCAAGCCCAGTGCCTGGCACTCGACAATGTGCGTCATATTGAGCAAAATGTTGCCCTGATCGTCGAGATGAAAGAACTGCTTGATATCATAGTGATCACAGGTATTGCGCTCGCCGGGATGGCACGCGTCCAGGCTGCTCGACCCAATGGTGCTCAGCTCCGGATTGGGGCATTTGCCGATGGCGCCCATTATGGAGCCGGCGAGTGCTTCAGTCTTCAGTTGCTTGCGATTGATGCGGCAGTCTTTGAGCACCTGTTGCGGACAGGTGGCCGTCGTTGTTATCCGTATTGTTGCAGTTGCAGTTGCAGTTACAGTTGCAGTTGTCGAAACGGAGCCAATGCTCGAGAGGCTGCTGCTGGCGTATTTGGACTTCTTGCACAGCACCGACGAGCTCTGCAGGAGCTGGCTGTTGCCATCGTCGCTGGGCGGCACAATGCCCGTCTGTATGTTGTCCACGAAGAGCAGCTCCAGAAACTTGCGTTTGCGACGCACTCCAGGCGCAGATCTACCCGAGCAATTGGCCAGCTTATCCGTGCTGCTGCTGATGGTGTTGCTGCTGCTGATGGTGTGAGTGCGATTGTGCAGCAGCTCCTCCTCGAAGTCGGCCGAAAAGTAATTCTCGTGCTGCGGATGCTCGACAATCTCCCACTCGGCCATAAAGCTGAGGAACATGGCCTCCTCCTTGTAGTGCTGCACATGGACCGGATCGTGAAAGAACTCCTCCGGCTCGAGTCGCTCGATGCGCTGCTCGTCCAGGCTGCTCAGCGATTTCGACATATCCGTTTCTGTCGGGCAACTGTTCGCATTATTGTGAACGGCCACGCCTCGCTGCGGGCGGTTCGCGGGGTGTGCGCGCGACGATCTTCTGAACCAGCTCATGATAAATTCTGTAGCGATTTTTGCCAGCTAAAACGAATTGGCGAAAACGCAAGTTTCTCATCGGCACACGCTGCAAATGGGCTGTTCTTGCTGCTGCGGCTGTTATCGATCGATAAAACGTTATCGTCGATCGATATTTTTATTACTATATTTTTATCGCTGATTGATAGACGCTTGCAAAATGGACGCTGCCGTTGCGTGTTGTTGCGTGTTGTTGCTCTAAACGCGGCCAATGCAAAACTAATGCTGAACTTCATACGCATTAGTTTATAAGACTGCAGCAACGATAACGACGACTGCGCTGCGCCGACGCCGACGCCGACGTCAACGTCACCGTCGACAGTGACAAAAAGATAGCAACTAGCGCGACGTCAACTGCGCAGCTGCGGCCTAATTTGCGAGGCGCTGCGACCTAAATTTGCCTAAGCCCCCCTCCGACCCGTCCGGCCGTCTGCCTGGGACAGACAGGTAGTTTCTAGTGGGCCGCTGTTGATCCGGGCTCGCAGCGCGTTCGGGAATTTCCGGCGTCGGCGTTACCTGCATCCTATCTTTGCGCAAGCTGAGCCAGTCATAACTTTATCAGGCTGAGCTCGGACGCAAGCGAAAACTGTGTCAAGAGGAAATTGCCACTGAGTCAGCGGCAAGTGGCAAAAGTGGGCTGTGCACCGACAGGCAGAGGGACGGCGACGTCGATGACGAGGGGCGGCGATGGAAAGCTCAAATGAAACAGCGCAAAGCCAAGACTCAGGCCTAAAAGGCGTTAAATCCATAAACTAAGATTGGAAAACACAAATCATTCAAGACAACAAATAGCACGTGTGCAAAAATGCCTGAATAGGTAGCTAGTATTTCAGCAGGGTCTTCGACCGAGACCCGAGAGCCGAGAGCTGGGATTTCGGTTTCGGTTTGAGCCTGAGAGCGGCGCGGTACGCAAGGCTGTTGAGATAAAGAGTTGAATCATAGCTGAGAATCACAGCTGGAAAATCGCATTCAATTACACAAATTCGAGAGAGACAGAGCGAGAGAGAGAGAGGGAGAGCTTTAAGACAGTCTGTCTAAGGTTTACGTCCGACTGCGACGCGAAGACAACAATGAAAGATTCCTCCGAATGAGCGAAGCGCGAGATTCCCGTCTAATGCAATTGCACCTTACGATTGCATCAGCTTTTCAAAGCCTAAACACAACTCGAGGAATTGGTTTGAAATGTATTTTTTTCTTTCTTTCTATTTTTTACTGCTGCGCAATTCGGAAGAACCTTTGGAGCAGAGGCTTATTGTGAAGGTTCCCGTGTGCGTCTGTGTGCAGGAAGTGCGCCCTGAGAGTCTACATAGAATTATTTCATAATCTATTAGATTTATCATTGGCAATGACCAGGGTAAAATACACAGCATATCAACTATGGCTTGCTCCGTTCTGTAATTGTTTTCGTTGCTGAACGCTTGTAATTCCCAACAAGTTGAAGCTTCGAAGGGGAGACAAGGCCTTTGCAATGTCTGCCAATGAGAGTACAAAAAGTTAACCCCTATATGCAAGACTGGCTGCGAATCGAACATTCTATCTTGATTTGATATTTTTCAACGCTCGTTTCCTGTTATAAACGTAATCATATGATATCGGAGCACCAGTAATTGCTAAGTAAATATCAAAAGTGATAGAAGGCAAAATATGATTAAGTAAAGAGGAATCATTGTGGGGGAATATAATCTAGCGTAGCGGCTTACTCATTTCGATACAAATACAAGCTGGCAATGTTTGAAAAGTAGCCAACGTGACAATATTGATTATATAGAAAGAAAATCCCGACAACGAGCAGTGTTGTAAAGCACCGGGCATATCTTATAGCTGCAACTACTGAATATGCTTTATCTTACGGGCTGGCGTGGCTTTCTGCTAACGACAACACACGACTTGTGCCTGAGATAGAAAACTTGTCTTCATATTTTTTTCCATACAAGCCATCGGTAGTGCTGTAAAGCACCGGACATATTTTATAGCTATAACGGCGAATACTCTATATAATATACATATATCGTAGGCACAGCTTTGATTTAGAGACTTAGAGACTGGAATGCGAACCTCGGCCTATTTCTTCCGTTAGAAGCCATTAGTAGTGTTGTAAAATACCGGACATATCTCAATTAGCTGAATACTCTTGATTCGTACGGACTGTTTTGGCTTTCTGTTAGAACTACACAAGACTTGGACCCGATTTTAAAAGCCAGGAGCAGTGTTGTAAAGCAACGGACATATCTTAGGGCGGTAGCTGATTGAACTACTGACTACTCTATGCATATCGCAGGGGCTGCTTTTATTTTCTGCAAAAACTACCCAAGACTTGGACCTTGAGCGTGAGCCTTGGCCAGTTTTCTGCCCGTACAAGCCTTACTTAGCTCTTTCTCCTTGCCTGCGAATAGCAAGGGCTATTGAAAAGGTCTGGCTAGTTACTCTGGCCTTGTTTTGCAGTTAGTTTGATTGGTGGCCTTTTTATCTTAATTAGGGGCATTTTTCAACTTAAGGGCATTCAAGGTGCCCTTGGGCCTATTTGTATTTACATTGTTTTATTTGTATTTCAGTTTTTTTTAGACAAGTTCAGCGAACCGTCTTCTACAGCCGGCTGCTTATCCAGAGTTTTGCTTATCGTCGAAAAGCTAAGGCTTGACAACTGAAAATATTGCTAATTAGATTTGTTTGTATGCGTTGGTGGGCGGGCGGGCGAGCAAACAGTTGAATTGGCTGCAGAGCAGTCAAAACACGTGTAGTTTAGGGTGGACCCAAGTCTAAAAATAAAATCGCGCCCATTGTGTGTGCATTTCATCAGCAACAGCCGTTGGCTATGATGTTTGCCCAACTCGCTGACCCAAAATAGCCAAAGAGATTCGAATCGTCTGAGTTGGAAATTCTAATCGTACTTGAGCTTGGCAAATTACGCATCCCATTGAGCGGCGAGACACACGGCGCGTTTTAAAACGCGCGCTGATAAAAACGCAGCCAGCTCCGTTCAGTTTACATTCCAAAGTGCACGACGCGCCGCCGCCGCCGCCAGAGTCGACAGCTCCAATATTTGTATATGTATAAAGAGCGAGAGAGTGAGAACGAGAGAGCCGGAGAGAGAGAGAGAGAATCTTTCTATGTTGATCGCTTGAAACTTATCAAATTTGCTTAGCTGGCCAACTGCGACGCCATTTAATGCTGCAGTGCGGGGATCGGTGGGTCGCTGCAAATGGCAAATGAATGCATTGCGCGGCAGATAAGTTTCGGCAAAGGCTTTGTAGTCTGCAGATCACAGACTCCAGACTGCAGACTGCAGAGACCGCATAGGCCTATAAAGCAGCAGCAGCAGCTGACGCAGCCAGCTGATAATCCGCTTGGGCTAGGTTTTCCAGTTTGCGCCAGTTTGTCGACTGCATTTGCGGCTGATTTGGTTTGGAAGACGGGCAATTCACCCGTGCGCTAAATCAATCAATCAATTGATCAATCAATTGATCAATCAATGAACCAGTCAGTCAATAGGCGCACGATGACGACGATTATCGCTCGACGATCTCGCTGTATTTGCTTTTGTCTGCCGCTCCATGGAGGCCATGGTGCGTAGTATGATGCAACAATAACAAGCGATTGCAATTGAGCATACGATGACGATGACGATGACGATGATGACGACGATAATGATGACCGACTGTGCAGTGTGACCGTCCAGATCCAAAGTTTCAGCTGATATAGATCATCAAAGAGCCGATCTGTATAGAACTGTAGCTGAAATGAAAGATTTCCTTGTTCCATGCTTAGAAATTATTCCTTTTGAACCATAAAAGTTGTTGATCTTCGGCTTTTAGCTTATCTCCATATCCATTTGGAGTCTTCCCTTCTTATATAGTCGAGCTCAGCGTTAGGAATTTATTTCTTTTGGTGCGTAATAACTACTAATCCAATCCTGCGATCCAGTTTAGCTTTACTTATCTCTGTTTTCTTTGTGTGACTCGATTCCTATTTGATGTTTTTCGATCATAAGTAGCTGGACTGATCTGATGATAATTATTCTGCGAACATTTGTTAATCTTCCGGCCAGTGGAGCTTCATTTATCTCCGTTTTCTTCAGAGTCTAACGAACATCTGTAGCTGGAAAAGATCTCAAAGAACTCCTTTTGGTTCGTGTTCGTTGCCGATCATCAATCTGCGATCACTTAACATCCAGTTTAGTTTGATCTCCGTTTCCTTTGATCATCTTTTCATTAGATCTTAGGCGTAGAAATTGCTGGACTGCATAACATTTTTCCGTAATCAGAGATTCTGGATTCCATGCGATCGATGTGCGAGATGCCAACTCCTAACTTGTATGCCTGGATCCGTACGAACCTTACTTCCAATGTAATGGATCATTACTGCATAGAGTAAATCTTATGAGCGAAGCAAATCCTATTTCCATATGATCTATCTATGTGATCACATTGATCTCTGCGATAGCAGGAATATTTGTATTTATATATACATATATTTAACTGGGAGCGCAGCTCTCGAAACATGTTTAACCAAGGATTGTATTTAGTCTACTTCTCGAATACTTACATAGTATTTCCCGATCCCGCATGCTTGGATTTCTTAAAATTGTGGCCACTTTGGGTCGTATTGCCTTGTTGTTGTTGTTGCTGTTGTTGTTGCTGCCAGCGCCGGCGCTGGTGGCATTTTTATTGGCCTTGAGCGTATCCTGGTTGCAGCTGCTGTTGCTGCCGTCTTTGGTGCTGCTGAACTCCTCGATGATGGTGTCGTCCTCCGAGAGCGCCGGTCGGCACTTGGACAAATGAATGGAGTCTGAGTTGATGGTGGCATCTGGAACAGAAGAACAGAATCAATTGGTCAAGCTGTAAACATTTATTTTGAATGGGAGTGGTGCATTTACCATCCTGCATGGGCATGAAGGAGTCCCATTGGGAGGAGTCCCACGGCTCCGAGAAGACGGTGCCGTCGTCCGACTGCGCCGAATCGATGCCGGCATAGTAGGTCTGACAGAAGGCGGCACAGTTGCGTTCCACGTTGTCGTACGCGGAGAGCCGACATCCGTTCTGGCTCTGGAATGACTTTTGGCTGCCATCGACGTTCGCCTTCTCCTGCAGCGGCGCCGCCGTTGTCGTCGCCTGTGTCTGGGGCGGGGTCGAGCAGCGCACCAGCTCGGGCAGATTGAGGTCGGGCAGACGCTTGGCAATTATCTGGTGTACGGTGAGCGGACGCTTCTTTGAGCCCGCCGCATCCTTGTCGCGCCCCAACGAGTTCTCCTTCTCCTGCCAATCGGCGGCAGTCTCGTAGTCGCCGCCGCCGCCGTTAGACTCCTGCTTGGCCATAAACTCCCAGCTGCTGTCCAGCTGCCAGTGCTCGATGCGATTGCGTCCACGCTTGGCGGGCTGTTGTGCCATTGCCATTGGCTTTGGCTTCTGCTTCAGCTCGTCCAGGCTGCCGGCCAGCTTCTCCAGCTCGGCGGGCAGCAGCAACGGCGCCGCCGCCGTCGCCAGGCCGCCCTTGAGCGGCTCCGAGTGCCGTTGATTGGCGGGCAGCAGCTGGCTGCGCTGTTGTCGCCGCAATATTGCCGCCGCAGCGCTGGTGAAGCCAGCCTGGCGCAGTGCATCTGCCGGCTCGGCATAGAATGGACTCCCCTGCTTGCTACGCGATCCAGGCGTCTGTGCGGCAGTGGGCGTGGTATCCCCGCCATCATCGCCATCGCCGCCGCTCTGCTCGGTGAGCGACTGCGTCATGACTGGCGCCGCGCCAGCGTTGGCCAGATTCGGCAACAGCAGACCGGCCCGGGAGCGCGGCTGTGCATCGCCGGAGAACTGCATCAGCTGCTGGCTGGTGTCCTGATTGCCGCTGCTCTCCTCACAGGGCGACAGCAGCTGCTGTGTGGGTGTGCTGGCTGCAGGAAGGAAAAAGCGGAAAGAATTAAGATGGGCTCAGCTGAATAATCGATTCCTGAAACGTTCCCTTATCGACTTGAAGATAAGTATGGTAGCTTCTACCTAATTACAAAAAATCTGAATAATTAAAAATAATAATCCCGTCTGACAAACAGACTGATTGCTGCAGGCAATTCCAAGCGCAAGAGTGGACAAATTACGATCGACTCCAGCTCGATCGGCCTCAAGCTTATTTGCAAAGATCTTTGTCAAAATTGTTTTGAGAGGTTAATCCAACCAATTCAGTCTCGGATGCAGAAGTTTTCCAAGATCTAAGTTGCGTTCGATCGGCTTTGAAAAGCTTATTGGGAATAAAGCACAAACGATAGGGTTGTCGCCATCAAAGTCGTTTGAGTTCCGAGTTCCAAGTTTTATGTGCATGAAATTCGGGATAGGAAATCGAATCGAAATCGAACCCAAAACGAGTAAGACGGGCTATCTTCGGAACGCCGAAGATTTAATACCCTTGCAGACCTAACCTTTTCCCGTATCTAAGAAGCACAGGGAAAATAGCTAATGCTATTTGGTCAAGATATCTTGAAAAAGAAACAGGTGTTCCATACAACAACTTAATCTTCGACCGATCGTTCCTATGGCATCTATATGATATAGTGGTCCGCTGTTGATAGGATTTTGCATATATATGAGGAGCATAGTAAAACTAAAAAATGCCGAGTTTGGTCAAGATATCTTGAAAACTTAATTTTCGATCGATCGTTCCTATGATATCGCCACATGATATAGTGGTCCGATCCAGCTGGTTTTGACATATAAGCTGCGTGCAACAGAAAGAGGCACTTATGCAAAGTTTCATAAAGATAGCTTTAAGACTGAGAGACTAGTTCGCATAGAAACAGACAGACGGACATGTTGATACTGATCATGAATATATATGTATACTTGATGGGGTCGGAGATGTCTACTTCTATGCGCTACACATTTCACGACAAAATTAGAATACCCTCTGCAAGGGTATAATAAGTATTCATAGAGGAACATCTAGTTACGCTTAGTTAGGTTGTCTACTTACGTGTCTCGGCTAGCAGATCGGGTCGTCGGTTGAGAACGCCAGGATTATCCAGACCGGGCTTGAAGCTGGTCAGCAGACTAGCCCGATCGCTGGGATCGTGCGTCCAGACGTCCTCGTAGTCGCTGATCTTGTCGCTCAGCGCGCTGGCGCAATACTGCGCTGGAGGACTCTCCAGTATGTCCGATTCCTGATAGTGTTTCGATTCCTTGCGGTTGCGCGATTTGCGTGACTTGCTGCTGCTGCTGCCGCCGCCGCCGCCGGGAAGAAGGCCAGCGCCGTTGGGTGTCATCGGAGAGAGAATCTTGCGCTGGCTGTGGCTGGAGTCGCGACTGGACTGCGACTGGGATTGTGACTGCCAGCGACTGTCGTTGGAGGAGGAGCCCTGCGAGGAGAGCGTATCTTTGCACTCGCCCTCGGGCGACAGACGCTTGGCGAAGGTCTGGAACGTGCTGGTGCTGGGCTGAGAGTTGAGGAGCGCATTGAAGGGATTGCTCGAGGCGGGCGTTGTTACCTCCACAAACTGTGCGGGATTTGACTTGGCGCCGGCATTGTTGCCACCATTGTTCACGTTACCATTATTGTTCTCCATGGAAAATGTAACCGTCGTGGTAACCGTAAAATTATTGCCCAGCTGATCCGGTGAATGCGGCTTGGACCAGCGCATCGGCGGTGCCGGCGGCTTGAGATTCAATGTGTTCGGCGGCTTGGGCCGCTGTGGACGCACCTGTTCCAGCTCTGTAATGCTTGCCACAGCCGCCGACGTTGTCTTAAAGGTGCTCAAATTGTTGCTGCCATGCGGCTGCATTGGCTGCATTGTCTGCATTGGCGGCTCCAAGGCAGCACCGCCCGGCAGGTAGCCCTGCGCGTCCACCGGCGACATGGTTAGTATGACCGAATCCACGGAATTGGGACTGAGCAGCTGCATATGCTGGCCGCCGCTGGTCGAGAACGAGCTCATGCTCGAATTCGTGTCCGACGGCGTACCCGCCTGGCTGAAGAAGCCCAACAGCTGGCCGCTGCCCGTGGGGCTGAACATCGATTGCGGCGGCGCCACAGCCGGCGGCTTGCCGCCGGCCAGAGCATCGCTGAAGAATGTGGCTGTGCCCAGGCCGCTGGTCTCGGTCAGTGAGAGCGGCGACTTGGCATCCAAAAGCAGCTGCTGCTGCTGTTGCTGCTGTTGCTGCTGCAGCTGCTGCTCGGTGCAGGTGGCAGTTGTGATCGCAGCTGTAATTGTCTTGGCGGCAATGGGCGGACCCAGCACAGCCGGACTGCTGGCATAACGCCAGAACTCCTGGCCGAGCAGGGCCAGCGATGAGAGCTTCTTGCGGTTGTTCGCCTCGCGCAGAACGCGTGGCAGCATCAGCTGCACGGGCAGCTCATCGCAGCACTGGGCATAGTGTGCGATCAGGGCCGGAATTGAGCCGAACTTGAACCGTGAGCTTTCCAGACTGAGTATGTTCTCCTGCGATTGGATCAGATAGTGCTCGATATAGGGGCCCGTATCCTGGGGCAGACGCACCGACACGGCCATCGTGTTCGGCTGGCTGGAGCCACGCACAATGAATGTCTGCAAGCGATAGAGACAGAGCAAGACAGAAGGATGAGTAAGCAGCTAAGCGGCTAAGTGAGCTGTTGTCATAATTCCGCCACGTAAATCAGCGCCGGACTGCGACTTCCGACTTGTTAACAGCACCCCACCCCACCCCACCCCCACCCCTGCCGTTCGTCTGCTTTTCGCGCGTTAAATGTTGCGTTAAAAATGTGCGCACATAAATTTCCCTACTCCATTTTGCAGATGGGGAGGGGGGGAGAGGGCAAAAAACAATGATAAATGATAAATTGGTATTCCATACGCGGCAACGCCTGCAAGTATGCAACGCCTTGCTAGCTTCCCCCTCTGCCCCTTCCCGTTAGTCTACTTCGGGTGCTTTTGTCCTGGCGGCCAAAGAAAACTTTGCAGACGCTGCGACAAAGCAGCCAAGTCGTGTGGCAACTGCTTGAAGCTGGCATCTACCACCCCGACTCCGACCCCGACTCCGAGTCCGACCTGGTCAAGTCGCGGCAGCCGAACGAGGACCTTGCCGCTTTTGTTAATCGCCAGCAAAAAGTTTTCATAATGAGCCTTTTACTTAAAGTCACGCACAACAAATTACTTGTCCGAAACGCAGTTCCCGAACGCAAAACGTTTTCGCCAGCAAATCGCCAACATGCAAAGTCTTGCAGAAAAATTAACATGTGCTTGAAATACGTTCAGAATGTGCCAATAGAGAATTCTGCGGAATTCTTCATTCGATTCATTTAAGATTTTCCAATGACATAATTTTTAGATAACACATTTTTGAGATATTGTAAACATTGCATAGATCAGCCGATATTTACTCCATGCCACGGCTAGAGACAGAAATTCTATTTTACTTTTTAAATATAAGCCGAAACTCAAAGCAAACCTCAACCGATTCTTATTGTTCTTCAGATCTTGTTCAATTCACACTTCAATTGCAGCCTTTAAAATTTTTTGCCTAATCATATTTGGTAAAATTTTGGGACAGAAATTTAGCCCGCATTTTGCATATTGCAACTATTTAAGATTTGCAATATTTTCAGCAGAACGGGCATTAATTAAATTAAATATAAAATTGATTTCAAAACCAAGGTGTGTGCATGTAAAAAAGGCAGGTGGTGGCTGGTTCAAACCGTGAACCGAACCAGTGGCAATTTATTTTTGGGTTCTTCGCCCTGCTACATTCACCAATTATATCTATTGAAGATACTTGAATATACTTGGTCTCATATATATGTAAGATGTACCAAAAGTTAAATAAACTAACTGTGTATTTAGGATATTTTAAATATATACTAGATATACTAGAGCTGTTCAATTTACTGTAAACATTAAATGCACAAAATATATACCAGATACACTAAAGATTCTTCTTAAGATTTGGTTAGGGTATTGCAATGTCTTGTGCTATTTCAATAGACTTGAATGACTTCTAGAGCCTCAAGACAATGTTTTTAAAGCAATTAGCGAAAGTTCCAGAACAAAATGTTGATATTTTAGTTATGATTTTAAAGTATGCGCTGCTCTCAGGATCTTCCGTTTGGTTTGTTCTGCATATTTGTTGTTTATGTTTTTTGTTCATTTTATATTAGACTTCAAAGTAGACTAAGAAGTATTGTACATTTTCATATATATTTAATTTAAATTGTTTTCATTATAACAGGAAAATTAAAATAAAGATATACAAAAAAAGTTGTTTATTTTCAATTCAAACGGCAGGCGAAGGAGGTTTAAGGAACTCGAGCGTTTTTCTTTATGCTATTGTACGAGTTTATATTCCGATTTGCTAAGCAATTGTGTGTGTGCGCGTGTGTGTGTGTGTGGATGTGTTTGTGTGCGTGAGCTTTTCAATTTTGCTCAGCAACCCTAAAAGCATGCAATTATATTTTTTCAGATTTCAATAAATGCCAAATGTAGCGGGGGCCGCAGCTAGATTTAGAATGGCGACTCTGGAGCAAGGGGCTGGTGGGCTTGGGGAGGGGGGGGTGGTAGCTCGGGGTTTTTTGAAAACGAATATGAACGCCCCGCGGCGTTGTTTATGATTTCTGTGCGAGTTTTCAATAAGCAGCTGAAAGCGAAACGCAGCAGCAGAGCTATCAAGAAGATAACAGCACAAAAAAAGCAGAAGAAAAAACTCTTAGATGAGTTGGAGAGGAGGGGGGGGGGGGTGCAGGGCAGAAGGCGTGGTGGTAGCAGCAGCAGCAGCAGCAGCAGCAGCAGGAGCAGGGGCAGGGGCAGCAGTAGCCGAGGCCAAGGGGCTTGATATGTTTATTTGATTTGGCTGCATTGCAACATTTTTTTAAAGCATACTTTTTGGCTGTTGATTTTATTACACGCAGACGATAGACAGCGCAGGGGGGAGAGGAGGGCCGAGGCCGGGCTGGTGGCAACGGTTCAAGCATGCTGCAAGCTGCAGAGCACAAAAGGGCATTATACACTGATTCAATAATGTGGTCAGCTGCCTGAAGAGGGCCGGGGACTGAGAGGGGAGGGGCTGACCCGTCACGGAAATGCAATTTGCGATGGACAAAAACGAGCGTAAAAATGTCTTAACAAGCGACAGGGCAAGGATAATGCACAAAGGATAGCCCAGGCGTGCTCAGGCTAGTAAGCCAAAGAGAGAGAGAGAGAGAGCAAGAGAGAAGGAGAGCGAGAGAGTGAGAGAGAGTGTGTGTGTGTGTGAACAAGCGTGTCTGCATTTTATGGATGCCTTGACAAATTTAAGCGAATGTGGCTAACAATAAAAAGGCGTAACGCAATTTAAAGGCAACCAGCAGCAGACGCAGTTCAATACATTTATATAAGTAACAATCTGTGTGTGTGTGTGTGCGTGTGTGTGTGTATAGTATATACGTAATATACATGCATGCATGTAAATCTATCGCATTGTTTGCGGCTCAAACAATAGTTGCAATCAGTTGCCCCTTCGGGTGCTTCGACATGTGGGCGTTCGGACACGCCCAGTTCATTGCATCGCCATGCATAGCACTCACGCACACACACGCACACACACACACACAGGCGCACAGGTGCACATGTGGCCCATTGTGCGCATAGGCGGCAGCTTTTAAGCGCTCAGACGAAAAAGGAAACCCTAGAAATGCATTTGACTCGCATTGCAATTCCAAATGCATTTTCACTTAACAGTTCGTTGACTGTCGTCTGTTGTCGCCCCCCCCCCCACCCCCTCCTGCTCCTCTTCTTGTCGCCTCCTACTCTCCACCGTGTGCAGTGTGCAGGCAGCAGCTGCGGTCAACGCCTCACATCGAGCTGCACATCGAGCTGCAAAAAATCGTACATTCCACAAAACATCACTTGCACTTTTGCACGGCAAATGCGACCCCTCTAGTTGCGGGCGTTTATTGGTCACACTGGCCAGTGGGCGTGGTCATGTCTCGTAAATTTAAATGTTGTGCTTGTGACAGCGACAAACAAACAGACGCTCGAACAGCGAAAGTACATAAGTATAGTATATTTGCTAGTAAACACTTGCGGGGCTTTGTGTTCCCAAAAACAGTTTCTACTTGCAAAAGCTTAAAAATTAATTGATTTCGTTGTGGAAGATATCTTGAACAACAAGAACTTATGTTAATAAAAATCATTCCTATATAGTGCTTCGATCCAGCTGATTCCGATATAAGTGCTGTCTGCAACAGAAAGACGGATCTGTGCAGAGTTTCATGACAATAGCTTTAACACTGTTCGCATGAAGACAGACAGACAGACAGTCGGAGGAATCGATCAAATATATACTTATATATAGCTTATAGATTCATAACAAAATCGAAATGACAAATAGAAGCTACATGTCAAGTTTGCTGACACTTGCTCTAACATAACTAAGGAGATTTGCTCAAAAAACACGATTTATATTTCGGTTTTATCGATTACTTGAAAACGGAGCAAGTTATCGATTATCGGAGGACCTATGTTCCATATTCTGTTTCTCTAGTCTCTAGCTCTTATAGGAGATACTTGCGTTCATACATACGGATGGACGGACGGACGGATGGACAGACAGACGGACGGACAGACGGACATATCTGACTGATCAAGGATATATATATATTTTATGTTGGAGATGCTTCCTTCTGCCTGTTACATACATTTGCACAAATCCATTAAACCCGTTTTACTGGGTTGAGGGTATAAAAATGAGGCTTAAGGACAATTTTCACACTTGCCTTAAATGGCGAAATGCGGGCGAAAGTGATTTGCGGGCGTTTGTGTGGCTTGTTCATTGCATTTGGTTGGGCATTTAATTGCATGTAAATTATTGCATAGCGCACAAATCACACAGCACTCAACACACACACACACACACACACATGCACACACACACACACACACACACACACACACACATGCACACACACAAGCACACACACACACACACACCAAATCTCCGCCCCGTCCACGTGGATGTCCTTGTCGTTGTCGCATTTGCGCCCATTTCCGGCAAAGCTTGTGAGGCAACTGCACTTTTCTACGTCTGTGTTTGGGGGGGATGAGCATGTAACAACATTTCCGGTTTCCATTTCTCGACTATTTGCCGCGTTTGCCCTTGGGCCGCATACGCTGAAAAATGTCCGCAGCCCGTCAACCCTTTCCTTCTTCTGGTCGTTGGCTCTGAGCCCAAATGTTTTTGCTGCTGCTCGTCTCGCTGTCTCGCTGTCTCTGTGTCTGCGCGTTTTGCGGTCCCTGGCCAGGAATCGAAAGTGCAGGCTTCCCAATCAGGGCGTCCTGTGTCGCCTCCCCCCATACCTCTCCTTCGGCCTGCCTCTACTATTGGGATGTCGTAATCAGGTTTTGGCCCGCAAATAGACTCTTTGCGCTCGCTCGAGCGCCAAGTCTAGTCTATAATCATCAAATCATGCTTCAACTTGTATTTTATATAAATGTGTCCCTTGCACTCACCCATTCCCATTCGTTCCCCAATCCTCAATCCCACCTCCTCCTACTCCTCCTTCTCCTCCTCCTTGCTCCCTGTCTGTCGTATCAATCGTATCAATCGTGTTGCTGCTGCGGCACATCAAAATGCCTGACATCAAATCTTGACAACTTAATGGCCTCCGGTTGCAATGAAGCGGCCAAATAGAATGTTTCAAGCGAAGCAAAGAGAGAGCTGCCCATGGCTAAGGTTAGTGTGGCACTTGCAACATGCAACTTGTCACGAGGCTAACCCGAATTCTCGCACGCACTGCCAGAGAACTAAACAAAAGAAGAAGACTCTGAGCTAGCCAATCTTTTAGCTTTAATTAGAAACTTAGCAACTGGCTGAAGAGAAGATCCTTTAAGGTCTTCATCCAACTACGACTGAGGGGAGCCTCCCGAGCTATCTCTGTTGCAATAAAAATTAAATATATTTTTGATTCAATACAATAAACGGTAATAAATAAAAAAAAAGCTAGATTCAAGCTAAAATACGAATCGAAATGTTTGAAAAGGAAACGGTTTCAATTTGTTAGCCGAATTAATGCCAGTTAAGTGAAAATTAACCAGCTCAAACTATATTCAGATATTTATCAAAGTAAATAATGCTAAAACATCTTAGCCAAGGCCTACAATTCCAAAGCTATTTATAGCCAAATATAGCTTGAATAGTTTGCAGCTGGAAGGTAAATCTTATTTTTTACTATATATTTTGCCAAGTTTAACTGGTCTTAGTTTGAATAGAGTTATGGAAAAGGAAAAAGGACTCTCAGCGATCGTGTGAAAGCGTTGTGTCCGGGCCAACAAATTTGCATATCCTTTCAGAACTTGAAATTGAAACCCACGCCCCTGCCATTAGAGGGCTGTGGGGTGGGGGGTTGCTATACGCAGCAATTTAACACCAGACAGGACAGTCCGGCCCAGGGGAGATGCGCCGCCGCCTAATGAGTGTCGGCGGTTTGTGTGGTTAGGCAACTGGCAAGAGGAAGCACGGGCGACAATTGGAAGCAGCGGGATTGAAATATTAGAAAAAGGACTCAAAAAAAAAAAAGTAAACAGCATAAAATAATGAAATTATGCCAAGCAGCGTCTCCAGCTGTGCCCCGGAGAATGAGAGCTGGAGCTCCATTATCTAGTCATTGGCCAGCTATTAAAAAGGAGAGGAGGAAGAAAAGAAAGGCGACCACGAGCACGGGCACGAGCCAAGATGCAGAGCATTCGAGAGGATTCGAACCCTCGGACTTCTCGCTAACGTGTACATCATAAAAATCTCATATTTTATTCAAATTGGTAATGTGAGCGGCCAATGCAAATGTCCCAGCTGCTTGGACTCTGGACTCTGGCTCTGGCTCTGGACTCTGGATGTGGCTGTGGGTTATCAACCCTCAATGCATGCACCCTCTCCCCCTGCCCGTCTCTGCCCGCTTTTCACCATTTGCATTTCATTGACATTCATTTGGGTATTTCCTCTTTTTTTTTCACTTTCTTTTGTTTTACTTGCGATTCGCTTTCTTTGCATAGCAAATTGAATTTGAAGCCAAAGTCCAACAATAGACAACCGCGGCGCTTCCCTTCCTCCCTTGCGCTACTTTTGACCCCCTCATCTAATCGCCGCCCCTCTCCACTCTCTCTCCACTCTCTCTCGCTCTCTCTGGAGCTGAACCGCCGCCTTTTCGTTTGCTTTTTGCTGTCCACTTGGCTGACCCCTCTGTCACAATAATCGCACCCCATCCCCTTCCCTTTCTCGTTGCATTGGCTACTAAGCGGCTTTCGTTGTGCAGATCAAGAGTCAGCCCCGCCCCACTCCCCGCCAGCCCCTCTTTGTTTTGTTCCCGCCCTGGCTCTGCCTTAAGCTGATTTCCCTTGATTTCCGTTGGTTCCGTTTGGGGCTTTGCTTTTCAATTTCGCCTTTTCATCATTGACTACGTCAGTTGCACACACACACACGCACACACACACGCACACACACACGCACACACACACACACTGCTGCTGCTGCTTTGTTGTGGGTGCTGTGCAAGTGCATTAAACTCATTTGCCAAACGGCTTTCAATTATAATTTTTGTTAATAATTCATTAGCACAATGTGTCGCCGTTGCCTGTGTGTTTGTCCTTGTTGTTGTTGTTGCTGTTGTTGTTGTTATTATTGTTGCTGCTCTTGTGTAACGAGTATGGCCAAAATGCATTCAGACAGCTTTCTCTTTACCCTGTCGCCAGCTGGCGTCACGTTGCGCATACGCCACATGTGACAAGGCTTAAATCTAGCGTCAATTTGAATTTTAAATGCGACAAATGGAAAATTCAAATATTATTTAAAGAGCTTTAAGTTAGAACGAACCCAGTTAAGAAACCAAGAATAAGAGCCATGAAATTGTTTGATTTTGAGGTACACGAGAAACTACTTGACTAAATTGTGCCTCAGCTGGGTTCAAAGACGACTTTTAAGCTGCTTAACATGTCTATCGCAAAGTATTTAGAGCTGAATAAAGTCATAAAAGCAAAGCAAACTAATAGATGATTGGTAAGGTAAGACATCCATGCCGCTAGGCTCTTAGCCTTCCATAACAATTTGCTGCCCTGTGGAAGAGGAGCAGACAGTGCGAAATCTCTTCAGCAACTGTCCAGCTCTATCCTTAAGGATCTCAGAGGTCTTTATCCAAGCAAAGACTCGTTCATCCGTTCCACGGCGTGCAGCTAAATGCTCTCTTTCTTCGTTCGTTTTGTATCTGGGAATGGATGATCAGTTCAAATATTGTCTAAGTGTAGATAGATAGATAGCTCTAGATGACTTGGTCTATTCATACCAAACATCCATATAAATGTGGGAACAGATTGCAAAATTCGCTGTGATCAAAAGAACAGCAATAGTCTAAGGGAAGTCATACGAATTAAGCTAGAGTCTAGCTGATATTTGCTATTCCAGATGGGGTCTCAGTTCTTTCTCATTCTCAAAGCAATAAAGCATCTAGATTAGCACCAACTTTCCAAAACAAACTTCAAGCTCAACGCTGAGTTCAATCCATGGGAAACCCTCTTAAATAAGCAGTTAAATGTGTTGGGCAATGAATGCGAAGACAGCGACAGGATTTGATATGAAAGACCAGCCAGTTCTGTTGCAGGATATTCGCATAAATTGGCAACTCTCCAGCTGTGTTTTTATGGCATGTTAACTATCCAACTTATGAGTGCTGCTCAATGGAACTCCCTACTAAGTTGTGCGGCTCTGGCTCTTTCATATGGTGTCGCTAGCAACCCTTTGGCTTTGGCTTTGGCTTTCGCTTTGGTTGTCATCTGGACTTACCCCCAAATGTGTGAATGTCTCTGCTTACACACACACCCACACACGCACGCACACACACACGCACGCACGCACACACATGTGAGCCCCCACACTGCAGCTGTCTGCGGCCTTATCGCTCATCAGCTGCGGCTGCGGCTGCGACGGCTACTGTTCCAACGCCTGTTGTTGATGGCATGCCCAAACCCCTTTGCTGCCCCCCCCCCCTTCCCCACACTCCGCCCTTAGAAGCTCTATCCTCTCGCTTAGCCCTGCACTGCGGGTGATAAATAAAAACTGTCTGCGCCTATGTGGCTGCTACAGTTGCTTTCTTTTGGGCTGCTGTGTTTTATTTTATTTTATTTTTTTGTTTTTGGGGGGAAATACTGACTTTTTGCCATGTAAGCTGACGACCCCCGCTGCAGCCAGTTATCCTCTACCTACCTGCCCCCATTCCCCCCTCCCCCTTGATATTGGAGCACATGCCAAACGACAAAGCCGAAAAATGCCATAGCCATGGTCGAAAAAATTCAATTTGATTGCTTTGTTCGCTTGTCTATTGGCCATTTAAGCAGCCAACGCGCTGTAGAATCAGAGGGGAACGGGAGAGGGTGGGGGGCGGGGTCATGCATTTGGCGTTAGCTGCAGCTTAACAAGTTCATTTTGGGCTGGCGCCTGTGGCTATGCAATGGATCCGACGCATAAATCAAATGCACTCAAAGGGAATGCGAGTCGAACAATTTAAACAAGCCCAAAAATACAAAAAAAAGGGACCTCCAAATTTCAAAAAATTTACAGAAAAATTGAATATAAAATTCAAGCACATATTCAAATAATGCCAACGACTGGCTGATAGTTGGAAATGTGCTGCCATGTGCTGCATACCTTTGGGCGCAGCGCCACTTTGCAACTTGGCTAATGATGTTGCCGCTGCCCGTGGCAACACCCAGAGTAACATTCCGATCCGCTGCACACATGAAGCCTTCATCAGTCGCCATTTGCTGCTAATTACATTTTGTGGTCGGCATAACAAATCCCTGAATCCAAATGCTGCGCTAAATAAACAGAAGAAAAAAAGTCACAGCTGGCAAGCAGGACTTGAAGTTACCTTGTATAATATAAAGAAAAAACATTTGCTTGATATGACATGATTTTTATAGAAATGGGAAAATACTGAGCGAATGCTACAAAATATATTTAGATGGGCTGGAGTCAACAAAAGCAGTTGCAAATTATTTGTAGACCTTTCAAATATATTAACTAGGGCAATCATATATAAGAACTTACTAAACAAATTTTCCAACACTAGATTCTGCAGTTGCTGAGTTCAGGATAAGGAACTGATCGAGTCGAGCTCGGATTAGCTCTTTATTTGTTGCAATGAACCAAAACTTAAATCGGATCAGTTTCCCAAAAAAGAGCTGAACTTCGGGTTCGACTGGAACCATTTATTTTTGCTTTGATAAAAGAAACTTTTGAAGGAGATTCAGCTGAAAAGTACAAATCACTCGGCTAGGTCTTAGCCAATGCATTTATTTATCTTTGATATCTATTTACTGTGTTAACGGATCTGGTAAACCAGGTTCATGGACCAAATCGTGGCTCGAAACTGGAACCAAACTGGCGACACTTTCTTTTGGACTTGCAGCCCTGATATATATATATATATATATATATATATATATATATATTTAATAAATTAATAGCTCAGAGAGACCATACATACAGGCAATGCCTTTAACATGCCCGATTTGGTGCCCACTTTACAGGGTATAAAACAAAACAGGAAATAACAACAAGAGGGCTGCACGCACATGTGACCAGGCAGTCAACTTCAGGTTTCAGATTCAGCTTCGAACTGTTTATGATTGATGAAGTTGGCAGCAGAGAGAGGGTGGGAGAGGGGAGGGAGGGAGGCAGAGAGTTAAGAGAGAAAAGCGTAAAAGGAAAAAGAAGAAAACGCGCACAGATGAAAACGCCGGACAACAGGCAAAACAAGTAATTAAAATACCAGGCAGGCAAATGGACCAAAGCAAACGTGGACGGTTGCTGTTGGTTGATGTAGCTCTTGTTGTTGTTGCAGCCACATGTGTTGCCACAAATGGCCAGGCATGGCCACCATGCCCATTGCCGCAGCCGCAGCCGCATTCGCAGCTCAAACATATTGATTGATTTTTAATTACAAACATTTACCAATGCAGTTTGCACAGAGGGTCAAATCCAATCGACTCTGTGGGAGGAGGCGAGAAGAGGGGGGAGGGGGAGATTGGCCACTTGCAGCGGCTGCTTCAATTTCAATTTCAATTATGCAAATACTTTTTTATTAAACGCATAAACAAATGCATGGCAACGGCTGCAATGGAGGGTCGAGATGCCCAACAGGAGTCGCCTAATGGGCGCCTGCCGCAGAGCGGTCGAGGCGTTTAGAGGCGGGATGAGGGGGAGGGGGGGCAGTGCCTGGGGCAGTGGAGTGACGGGGCGTGTAATTGCCGGCGGCAACGCCGAAGCCGACGCCGACGCATGCAATTAGCGTTTCAATAGGCAAATAGAGAAGAGCCAGAAAGAGAGCTAGCGAGGAGAGTGAGAGAGAGAGAGTGAGAGAGAGAGAGAGAGACGGGATGACTGAAGGTGCAGCAGTTGGCAAAAAGTGAAAAGTTTTTGCCCCATCCAAGCTAAGACCCCGCCCCCGCCCCCGCCCGCCCGTCAGACCAATATGCTACAATCAATGCGGCATTGTTGCGACGCGTTCGACAATTGAAAATTGTCAAGCTGAAAAACGCTTTTCACTTTTCTTCATTCTCGTTCTTTTTTCTTTTTTTGTTATCCGTAAGGACTGCAGGAGCTGGTCGTCGCGTGCCGTGCTCAATATTCAGTGCTCGGCAATTTAAAGTTTTACATTCACAATGCGTGCAAAACTCGGCGAAACGCAAAAACCAAACTTGGCGCTGGCAAAGTTCGTAATTGAAATTTCCGTTGCATGCTTTTAGGCGGCGCACTCAATTTAAGCCTCAAGTGGGCCCCTACTTTACAGGGTATTTACGTTGCGTTATGCTCTTTTATCCAACATTTATGACTGAGCTGTGTTTTGGTCCAGAAGCAAATTTGATTTGGCATTAAAATTTAGAAAATAATATGCTTCAATGTATGACATTTAATGCGATTTAACTTGAATAAAAAATTATTTACTTATTAATAAGCATATTTTTATACCCTGAACCCATTGAAAATGGGTAAAAGGGGTATAATGTATATATATTCTTGATCAGCATCAACAGCCGAGTCGATTTAGCCATGTCCGTCTCTCTGTCCGTCTGTCCGTCCGTATGTATGAGCGCAAGGATCTCAGAACCTATAAGAGCTAGAGACTTGAAATTGGCTGTAGGTCCTCCTAGTGCTCGCGCAGATCGAGTTTGTTTCCGATATTCGATAAATTGCCCCGTTTCCAAGTAATCAATAAAAATCGAATCCTGTTTTTTTGAGCAATTTCGGCCAATAATATGAGCTAGAGTCACCAAATTTGACATGTAGTTCCTAGAATAGTATATATATATCAAGTATTTTTCACTTTATACCTATCGCCTGTCGGAAGAAGAGGGTTCAGGGTATCCACTAGTCGGGAGCTCCCAACTAGCTTATCTTACTTGTTTAAATTCAATATGGGCTTTATAAGTGCAAGGCAATGTGGATTAAATTGAAAAAGAGTTGTTTAATTTTCATAAAAAATAAATACGATTTTTTACGCTGAGTTTTTCATTACAAAAATCTGCGTTTGATTTGCGTTAATTGCTCTTCATTTATGGAAAGTAAATAATAAAATAATGAAAACAATATCAATTAAATTAGTTAAAGTGAATAATTAAACTATGATATTGTTAATAAATGCCTCTTAAAGGAATTTATGTGAGAACAAAATATGTAATGGCTTGGGGTGTGCAGCCCTGGCTTAAGATGTTCCAGAAATCCTTCTGGAATTATTGTACACAACTCGTAATATTTGTACAAATTAAATATGAACTCTTAAAGCTGCTTCTTAATAGATTCGATAGATATTTTTACACTTCTGGTATATATATATATATATATATATAGAAGAAGGCCTTCGTATGTCGATACGATTGGGAATTGAGGCAGAGTTTCCTGGCAGAGTTTCCGAATAAAATAATTTGCGAATAAAAAAACGGAATACTAAGTTTTTAAGCTATGACAAGAAAAAATGCAAGAAACGTTCACAGGTAAAAAACAAATAATAATAATTCGTAAAGTTGGAGCAATACGAATTGTAATTTTAAAAAAGTTACTCAATTGTGCATATATTCACTATATGCTCAAGAATTTTAATATAATTCTAGAATATTCTTATATATTATTACAATTGGTTTGTTCCTTGAGAGTAAGCCCTAGTCCCCCACATGCTAGAGGAGTGTCCGGGCCAAAGGAGATGTGCGCTCGTTTATATAAATGTTGGCATATAATTTTCAATTTGTGATGCATTTGCCACGCCCCTTTACGGGGCCGTGTCACTTGAGTGTAGTGCGCCGGCTTGGGGTAACAAATGGCCAGCGATTTAGCTGGCATTCGGGCGATTCGATGAAGCATTCATTGAAGCCATGTGCCTGTTATCCTGCCAGCCAGGCTGTCTGCCGTACACGTGATAATTGCAGGGCAGGACACAGCGACTTGGTCCTGGCAACTTATTGAATCTGTACAATTTGTTGGGCGTTTTTCCCTACTCGTCCTCGTCGTCGTCGTCCTCGTCGTCGTCGTCATTTCAATTGTCTATGCAAAGCGCCTTGAATCACAAAATGACCAGCACCCAGCGCCCAGTCCCTCGGGAAGGAAGGACTCCCACCTAGACGACGCTCTGCAAATCCCATTGGCTGGCTATTGTCTCTCGTCGCCTTTGTCATGTGGCCCCCACCATTTGGGGGCCCGCACCAGCGTTGTCTGCCTTTTGCTGGTGGCCAGGATAAATTTCAATGAATTTGCAAGCGCAGCAGCGGCGCGAGTCCTGGCCGAGTCCTGGCAACATTTCTTTGTTTATCTTTATACATTTACAATTAAAAGGGCTTCGCATTGTTGTCGCTGTCGTAATATTAATGAATCTGTGTGTATTTGTACAGGATACGCACCACCACGAATCCCGATTTCCCGATCCCACACACACTTTTGCCACGCCCACTCTCGTCAGTTATCCGTTAATTGATTGCAATTTGTATATGTAAATGCGCCTGTTTGTATGCAATGTGTTTTTTTTTTGTTTTTGTTAACAGGTTTTTGTCTTTGGTTTGCAAATTGTGTGCAAATTTTGTGGTCACATGTGTTTGCTGATTTATTCACCCGCTGCCCGCTGCCCGCTGCCCACAATTTGATTATTTACATATTTTGCACACGCCGGCAATTGTCTCATTAAACGAAATCAATAAAATGCATAATTATCGTTCGATGGCACTCACCCCCTCCTCCTTGCCCTGGAGCAAATGTACGGCACCGGAACGCTGTATGCCGGGCAGAAACCACATGGGATGCGTTAGCAGCAATCTTTCCATCAATCCCAAATCACAGGGCGGCGAATTGTCGCTGGAATCACGGGAGCTCTCCTCGCTAGATGTTTCGCCCTCGGCCAAAATGCCGCCCTCCGAGCTGGAGACTAGAGATGTGCGTGACTGTAAAGAATGGAGATGACAGTAAGTGCAAGTTTTATCAAAAGGGGGTTTAACCTAAACCAATAGTGAAAAGCATTTAACTTAACATGCGTATTTGACAGCTGGGCACACTCAATGATATATTTTTGTTAATGTGGAGCAGACCAAGGAATATTTGGAAAAAAAAGAAACAAAAACTAGCATAGCTTTAGCTTTAAGCATAGCTGTCATAGAAAACCAGGGCTGCAATCAGCTTAAAAAGGCAGCCACAAGTAGTACAGAGCTGTTATGCAAGCCCAGGGCTGCTTAAAGCACTGAAATATGTATATAAATACAAGATAGTGTAGCTAAGTACCTTAAGCTTTACTTCAGCCCTGGGCTGTCATACAACGCCAGGGCTGCAATGAGCTCTAACCCACATCGCTGTATATCTACACTTAAGAAAACTTAACAGAGCCATCCTTAGCTGCTTTTAAATCAAATTTCAAGATATGTGAATACCTACCTGTGCCTATAGCCTAGGCTGTCAAACAAAACCAGGGCTAACATTGCTTTAACTGTTAAAAAATCGTAGTATAAAGTCAAAATGCACTATTACAGCTAACTATAGGGCAAAGCCAGGGCTACAGCAGCCACTTTTTAGCTAAAGCAGAGTTAACAAGAGGTTAGACAACAGCAGAGAGTGCAAAGCCAGGGCTGCACGAACTGTCTTTTTGTTAAAACTTTCCACATAGAGTTAACAAGGGGCTAGACAACAGCACACTCGACCCCATTTAGCTGCGTTTTCGAGCACTACTCAAGCTGGCTGGCACGCCAGAACCAGGGCCAGGACATTCGCTTGTTTTGTGAACGCTTGACATACGCAGTCTGCTTGACATATAGCTGATGGCCATATTCAGAGCTCCACTCTTGTAAGAGTACACACACACACACACACGCACACCGGCACTGTCAAATCTTGAGTGCAATCTCATGTCGTGCCATCAAAATTTGTTGGGGCACAACTTGGAAAAAAGAGCCCGCGGCCGTCTGGCCAAGCAAAAGCATTCCGCCAAACATCCAACGCAGCAGCCTGCGGCATTCTTACACAATTCTCCCAAAATGAAACCGAAAAATTTCTATAGCATTCGCGTAGGCGTTTTTAATTGAAAATTGCCGTGGGCGGTCTTTTGAAGTTGAGTTTTTATTCCGGGCAGCGCTCATGTCGAGGCCTCTTACATTGCCATAGCACACTTTTGTGCGCCCCGGTCGGAAAATGCAGCCCGAGCCGGAGTAGGAGAGATGGGCTAAGGGGCTTCGAGTGTGCACCCCCATTTCTCTCTCAGTGTGTGTGTGTGTGTGTGTCGAGCATTATGTTTGCCAACTGTAAGCGATGCCAAATTGATGCCAAGGCAACAGGGCAGCAGCTTATGCAAATGCAAATTTTGAGTACACAAAAACAAGTTCATGCCTACAAAGCGGAGAGTCCATGTTTATCTCCTGCATGGTTTGGGCGCAAAGCAGCAGCTAACTCAATCAACCCGCTTTATACCCTCACGATTTGTGAGCGCGAAGAATATCATTTTTATTTCGGTAGCTGTCCAAATAATATAATTATTATAAATATGATAGATAAATAAAAGCATAACTGTTTTGTTATTACACATACAATTTATTTTTTAACCCTGAACCGAACCTTCATCTAAATCAATTGTTACAAAGCAAAATCGTAGCCCAACCCAAAATAAACTATATTTCTCTAAGATTTTTGCTCAAAATCAAGAACTTTGCAGTTTGATCCAGCACTAAAATACAAATACCTAGGACCTCAATCATTAGCATCTTGGCTAGATCAAATTTTGGCTAGGGATCAAATTTATATAAAAAATTAAATTTAAATGAAGTTTTACTAATTTTCAAGGATACGGGCAGTTCGATTTTTAGTTATCATATAATATATACATATATATGTATATTTATTTAAGCAAAAAAGATAATCTTCAGAACGATATTTAAATGATAAAAAAAGAATGTGCACTTCACAAAGAATACCTGAAATTTCTACGAAACTTCGCTTCAATACGACAAACTCAAGATCGAAATAGAAGTCAAATTATAAAGAACTTCTGGAGTATCGACTAAATAGTCGAATCTTTACACAATTCAAACTGAATGTTATTGAAAAGATGTGATGGCAAGCAACTCTATAAGCTATAGGGGTAGGGTATCTACACGTACTGCTACTCCAGATGTCGCATTAAAAAAAAGTCAAGTGGCCTTGGCGGCTTGCTCAAGCCAAGGTCTAGAGGCCTCAGCCCACGCAATCGTTACCGCTAACAACGTCACGGATAGGGTTGCCCTTTTTTATAAATACCTATATACACATATACATATATATACATATACATACCTATCTATATGTATTTGTATTTTTTTGGGCCCAGTAAAGACTTACAGCAGGGTCGCAAAAAGGTCGCGACACTAATTGAGTTATTTCTGGCCGACTGTCAAATTAGGTTGGCCTGCCGCCCACACACACCTTGAGCATGTACTTGTGTGTGTGTATGTGAGAGAGTATATATATATATGTATATGTGTGTATCTGTATCTATGGAGATGTGTATCATTGGTATCTGTGTGCAAATAGAAATTTGATTTACGCGCCAGCAGCGAGTTTTAATTTTTGATGTCATTTATTAAACGGGTTTTTTTTTGCAGCATGCTCTGTTTTTTCTTCCCTCTGTTGACCTTTTCGCGGCATTAATCATACGCAGCGTTGCCAAGAGTCGGAAATGAGATGAGAGCGAAGCGAAGCGTAACAAGAATCTCAAGACAACGAAACGCATTGAAATGGAAATGGAAAATGGAAATGGAAAATGGCAATGGCAATGGAAATGCTGCAAAATGTTGCCTGTTTATTTGCCGAGCATTTAAATGCGAGACAGACAACATTACGACAAAGGGGGGCCGGAGGGAATGACAAAAAAAAAGGGAAAATTGCGCAAATCCCTTGAAGAAATGTTTGGAAATATTTCAAAGAGCGCACACAGCAGGACACAGCAGGACGTCCCGCCAAGCGACGAGAATGTTGCAAAATTATGCTTAAATCAAAAATCACGACGAAAACCGACAAAATAAAAAAAAAGGGAGCCCGAGCTGCGGTTGCGACGGGACAACCCTTATGGAGCTGTCCCCCCCAGCCCAGCCCAAACAAGCTGGAGCTGCTCTGTGAGGTAAATGCTGCGCATATTTTATGCTCTGCATTAAGTCTTAAGTATTGCTTATTAAGGAGACGAGAGTCCTGTTTTTTGTGCATGTATCTGTGTCTATATGTATATGCAGGCACGTCTCCTGGCTGGCCAAAAAACTATTTGCCAGTAGGACTTCTCTTGCAAGCAGTCAGCAAATAATGCGTTAGTTATTAAGTTAGCCCAGGCTCTCATTTGTTTACAGATTTGCCGCACACACACACGCACACACACACTCGCATATATGTATTTAAAGGGCGCCTGCTGCTGGCAGCAACCCCTGGAAACCAAAAAAAAAAATAGCTCTCTAAGTAGCCCGACTGCATTTTCAAGTGCCACTGGGGGTTGCTGCCTGGTCGCATGTGTGCCAGCAAAATGTGTTTGATTTTGGGCGAAAAGGGGGGGGTGCTGGTTAGGTTGGGGGCACGGCTCAGGCTGTCTACGCGTAATGTTAAGCAAACAGTCGCGACTTTAAATTTTGGCGCTTCAACCTCGTCTGCAACAGCGACTGCAACACAATGGCCAGCCAAGCGGCGCGGCCAGACAAACAGCCGGAGCCGGAGCTGGAGCAGACGCAGCAGCTGAAGCAGCTGGAGCAGTGTATCTCCTTAGCAGACATTTCAGGGTCAGAAAGCAACAGCAGACAGAGACGCAGACGTCGTCGTTCTTGTTGTTGTTGCCGGCAGACAACGAAAGTAAGTTGACTTCCGTTGCCGGCGGCTGAAAATGAAAATCGCCATTGATGCCATGTTGCAGCTGGCTACCCCACCCCCCCCCACCAAACTCCACCCCAAAACTCACTCCTGGCTGGCGCACCTTTTGTTAAATATTTGGCTGTCTGTTGGCGCTGCCAGCTAATATTTAGTTTTTCAATATTGGCAACAATTTCGACGAAAAACCGAAATTCAATGCCAATGTACAAATTCCCAGCCATACGACAAATAATAATATCTCAACACTCTAGCCAGACTAGCTGCAATGCATTTACCTGTGCAGCGAGGGGAGGGTGGGGCTGTGTGGACATGCTCTAATAAATTGCGCAACAAATTTACTGCACACACACTCGCATACGCACACAATATGGCGACCGCACAAAAGTATGCAATGAAATATTTGCAATGCGACAAATGTCGAAAAAGCGAGCGCAAACGAAAAAGACAATGGAAATTGATAGGGTAGAGTGCAGAGTGCAGAGTTGGAGTACGATGACGATGGAAGAGCAGCTGCTGCGTCTGATTAAACTCAATCTGGCAAGTAATTAATTTATATAAGTCAACGTAATTAAACTTTGGTTTCCACTTTCATCATGTCTGGGAGCATAAAATGATTCACGTTTATCTAATTAAAATTTGGTTTCGATTTTCGGCATGTCTCGGAGTACGAGAAATGATTATCTGAATTCAAATCAATGTGATTAAATTTTGGTTTTATGTTTCAGCAGGTCTTGGGGTAAAATATATGATATTCCGAATTTAATTTTCGATAGCAAATCACAAAATTATGTAAGTGAAGATTTGGTTTCGATTTGCAGCAGTTTTCAAGTAAAAGAAATGATGTTCCGAAATCCACTTTCGACAGCAAATAATTAACTTATATAACTCAAGCTAATTAAACTCTGGTATCGATTTGCAGCAGGTCTTCGAGAAAAAGCTATTCCGAATTGCATTTTCCATGGCAAATCATTTATTATATATATATGAGTTAATATAATTAAAGCTTGGTTTCGATAAGCAGCAGGTTTTGAAGTAGCAAAAATTACTTTCATTTAAATTTTGGTATAAAAAGCAGGAATTCCATAAGTTTTCCAATCAATTTCGCACAGCTAATTCTGGAGAACTTTTCTTATTATACGGTATAATACATATGAAATAAATTTTTTAAAATTTATTTTCGTCTTTTAGGCTTCTATTTTCGGGTGTCTCTGTTGTTCTGTTATCTGACAAGGCGTAAATATTTAATCTTTTCATTAAGGAAATATATATCATTTCTGCCTGCCTTTCGATTGGAAATAGTTTAAAAATAGCTATAGAAAAAATTATGCTCAAAGTTTAAAGTTCAAGATTTTCTTAGGCCTTCAATATCCAAACTGAAATTGATTGAAATAAGATGGTGAAATTTGTTACGCTTAAACTTATGCCTTTTTCTCGAGATTTCAAAATACTTGGGAATCCGTGTATTTATTTACTTATATCTGGATCGGGTTAATATTTTGATTTCAAGTTGGTTTGAATAGCTTCAATAGAATATAAAATATATATAGTTTAAGTTTCCACAATTGAAACGAAATTTTCCATCAGTAAAAGTATAGGATTTTCACTGACGATTGACCCCTATTCTATTGATTCTTACAAATGTATTATTATTGGCCTAAGTCTGAGTCGGAATTAGTGACTGAGCTATAAATAAAGCCAAATATAGACACGTTTCGGAATCGGAGAAAGTTCAGATGTGACTATTAAATGTATAAAAAGTAGATATCTAGATATATATATATATGATATGTTTTAATATTGGTTCTATATATATTTTTAATAAGCTCTTTAAATAGCATATCGTTTGAGTTCAGTTCACATTTGCAGCCCACTGTGCATGGTGTGCTTTGCTAATAGTTTGACAAAAGGTGAGCGAGATAAGCACAAAAGCAGCGCACGTGAGTGTGTGTGTGAGTGTAGCCGTGTGTGTGTGTGTGCAGCCGCCATATTGCACTCGAGACTGAATTATTGCCTGACGCAGCGCAGCGGCAACACACAACTAGCAACAACAACAACAGCAACAACAGCAAATAGAACGTGCTGGGCGACACGGCAAGGGACATGACAGTAGCAGCAGCAGCAGCAGCAGAAGCTGAAGCTGCCGGCAGCCAACGGGGGGGAACAGCTGAAGTGAGTGCCGAAATAAAAGATAAATGGCAGCCACGTAAAATGTTGTTGAATGTTTTAAAAAACCATAAAACCCACAGAGAATTACATTTAATGGCAGCAACAGCGGCGGCCAAAAACCGCAATGCCAACAACTGCGCCAAAAGCAACAACAACAACAACAACAGCAACAACAACAGCAACATCAGCAGCAGCATTTGAGCCTTGGGAACAGACAGTGCAACATTTGCTAGCTGGGTGACATATGTGACTGTGCCTTTGCCTTTGCCAGTGCGTCCTGTCTGCGTGTTTAGTTTCGTCGACGGATCAAAGCAGGCAGAAGGACTGCCAATGTCCTGTTCCACGTCTGTCAGCTTGTCTGTGTGTGTGTGTGTGTGTGTGTGTGTGCTAGAGAGCAGCCTAAATGCGATGCTGGCGCTGGCTAATTGAAGCGCGATGTTGACATGTTGTCGATTTGTTGGACAGCCGCACTATGAATGCATAATTAACGGCGTTTTAGTGAAGTCTGGCAACGCTGCGGTCTGTAGTTGGGCAACTGTTCAACTTGAGTTTGGAAGTTTGACAATGCTGCTTTATGAAATTTATCAACAGCGGCGTGAAGTCTGGCAATGGTGATGCTTGAAATTTAAAAAAAAAAATGTAATTATTTTTTCATGTGATTTTGAGAAAAGACAAAATACTCAAGCGTAGTTAGTTGGTTCCGAAATTCCGAAGCATAACAAATAGCGTTTTGGTGAAGTTTGGCAACATTGCCGTATGAAGAACAGTGTAGAGCCTGAATGCAACTGTAGTTTTTTATATACTTAGAGATGGGCAAAACAATATGAAAACATAATAAAAGGAGTTGGCAAATTAAATTTGGCGATGTCGCTGCATGAAGTTTGGCAACAGCTAAAAAAAATTGTAGTTGGAGTCGTAAAACATTGAAATTTGGCAACAGCGGAAGCTGGAAAACTTTAACAAGAGCGTGTACAATTTAAATAGGCATGTAGAAGCACAAAAACTAATCGTAATTCGGCAATAAGAGGATTTATCCCTTAGCCAAAGTCAAATACAATCAACATTGAAGCCAAGTAATAAGCTGCACATAAAATCTATGGCCATAAAATTGGCCACCGGCGAGACGCAGACAAATGTTTTTGCAGCGACCGTCAAGTGTAAGGGTAGGTGCGAAAAGGACACAAGAAACCGGACATGGGCGACTCTCGACACAGGAAACTTACCCGAGAGTGGCTGTCAAAAAGTCAGTGCCATTAGGCGCACCAAGGCTGAAGGCATCATCAAGGAGTCAAGGAGTCAAGGAGTCGAGGAGTCGTGGAGTCGTGGAGTCGAGATGTCTGCCACATGACACCGTAGCTGTGCGACCCACCACAAGGCCACAACACATTGCATCAAATGGAGTGACAAACTTCCAGCTGGCCAGACGCGTCTTTCGAATTGGGAGCTGAGTCGGGCCAGCAATGGAAATGGAGTTGGAGTTGTACCGAAAAACCAAATATGAACTGTTTTGCTTTGCTTCTTTTTTTGTTTTTGTTTTTGTTTTTTTGGGCGGGCCGCACTTCATTAGAGGCTGCTTTAAAGCTGCGTCCCAGCTGGCTGCAGTCCTGTCTCTGCCTGTCTGCTGCTGGCTTTCATATCCTGCGGCTGGCATCAGTAAACATGTTGCCTGGACAACAGGAAAAAAAAGAAAGAAAGGAATGCCAAGAGTCACAGTCAAAGCCAGGACAACGACTGACACGACAAGCTCAACATGAAGCTGACCAAAAGGGGCGCCTTTTGTGACCGGAGGCGTGGCCATAAGCCGCCTGACAAAGCGCCACTAATACCGCTGCAATTAGTACACGTGCACCTGGACATGGCCCGCAGCTGCAGATTAGACTCGAAACTTGTTTATGGACTCTGCCTAGAGGGGTTGGTTAGCTCCATGAAAGGTGGGCCAGAGGCTGGGCGGCAGGTTGGGGCATGGGCAACATGCCAGCAGCAGGGTTGAAGCATAATGAAAGTAATAAAGTTGAGCAGCCCTCCCCTGCAGCCTCCAAGTGCCACAGGCTAGCGATAAAAACTTTCCACAGGCAGACACAACGTGCAGCAGCAGCAGCAGCAGCAGCAGCAGCAGCAGCAGCGGCGGCGGCGGCAAGCGGCTCATGTGTTGCAAGTTGTTGTTGTTGTTGCACTGAAGCTGTCTGTGGTTATGGCAACGCGCAGCAGACACTTTTATCGGCAACGCTTGTTGCCGTTGCTGTTGCTGTTGTTGTTGTTTTTATTGAATATTCATAAATGGCCGAAAAACGCAGAGCTAAATTGTTGGCTGGCTGCCGCTTGTGGCATGGCTAGAGCTGCCACAGCTGCTGCTGCCGCTGCTGTTGCTTTTCCTGTGTCTCGACTGGTCAACTGAAGCCCATTGAAATCAATATTTTATGCGGCAGTCGAGACAACGAAGATGTTTGTCCTTGCTCCTCTCTCCCTCTCTCTCTCTCTCTCTCTCTCTCTCTCTGTGTGTTGCCGCTTGCCAAATGCAACAGGAAATGCAACACAAATTAAAATGTGAACATGTGTCTGCCTTCGGTTTGTATTCAAAGCGGTCCAGACAGTCCACACGTTTGTGGTTGCCCAGCTCGAATACATGCATATATATATTCAGTATATAGAAACTTAATAGCTTGTAAGTTCTCATTTCGTTTTTGACTTTGAACTTGGCCAACGGCACTCGAACGAGCACAAAGACTTAATTGACAGAGCTAAATTACTTGCAACATGGTCTAGAGGGCAAATATATTGCCTACTTTGCAGCGCCTGAAGTTTGGCAACGCAGCAATTGCAGTCTGAGAATTGTTTGATAAAAGGGCCGCAACTTGATTTAAGTATTGTTTAAAGTTGATATTTTTAGTATATGTTGCATAATGTTTACTGTACAGCGCACGACATATGGCAACATTTCGGTTCTATAGGTACTCTATGAAGTTGGACAACAGCGCATTAACTGCGCTTAATAAGCAAAGTTAACCTTTTGTATGTGACGATCTCTTTTTAGTGGATGACAAGTTTAATTTACTTGCAAATTTGTCTGAACGACGACTTTTTATAGCCTACTTTGTAGCGTATGAAGTTTGGCAACGCAGCAATTGCAGTCTGAGTTTATTTAGTACATGATATTTAACATTGACATTGACATTGAGCTGCCTTTATAAGGGAATATCACAGATACGAAGTCTAACCACAACGCTCGCCTCTGTCAAAGTGAGTAGTCAAAGAAGTTTGGCAATAACTCTTTGACTTCAATATGCTTGCAATTCAGCATGTTTGTTAACATTGGGAAGTTTGGCAACAAGGCCCATGAACTATAGCACAAAATGAGAGCAATTGAAATACGATCGTATAAGTAGTGTCAGAAGTTTGGCAACGATGAAAAGCAGCGCCTAAGCCCATGCTGGCAGAGTTACCAGCTGTTTAAGTGGCAACCTTGCAACGTGCGAATAGTTGAAGAAGTTTGGCAACAATGCGCCCAGCTTCAATATGCTTGCAATCTAACGCATTATTAAGCAATTATAGACAGCATGCAGCTACATGCTTAACGCATGAGCAAACTCTGGATTGTGGAAGGTGGATCGCTTTGGTCTGCTCGGGTCTGGTCTGGGCAGGGCGGGGCGGGGCGGGGCGGGGTTGGCATATCGAATTAACTAGTAAATTGACTTGTCAAAAAGAGTTTTGTGGGTGGAGCGTAGAGTGCTTCATTATTCATATTAGGCGGCGCCTTGGCTGTAATTTCCTGTCAGACATTAGAAAAGAGGCGTCGCTTTTAATGATGACGACGATGATGCTGTTGTTGATGGTAAAAGGATTCACAGGATTATTAATGAAAAAGAGCACACAGCACGCACGAATGCATGTAAATAATGAAGCCATAATGGGGTAAGGCTATTCGAGTGTTGGGTCTCAAACATGTCAAAGGGAATCACGTGAGACCAGCGAACGTGTATTGTAATTTTTATTCCTCTCGAAATGGGCATCATTTGATGCACACTTTATGGCAGCACCAACGGCAGCAGCAGCAGCAGCAGCATTATGATTATTATGGCTGGCATGGCAACACGTAGCAAATTATGAATGAATGAGTGCCGAATACAACAGGACAACAGGACAACAGGACAAAGGGACAAAAGGAGTGGTAACTGGCGCTGCTGATGGCCCATTGGCAGCTTGCGTAATTGCCACTTACTGTGGCACACACTGACTGCCACCACAAAGGCTGCCTACGGTTCGAGCGCGGGCCGGGCTGGGCAACAGGGCACAGGGCCGGGCAAAACCCATATGAATAGTGCGACAAATACAAAACTCAGCTCATCAATATGCTCAACAGTTGCCCACACACAATTGCCCCACTCTCTTTCTCTCCCCCTCTCTCTCTCTCTCTCTCTCCCTCTCTGTGGCACAGTTGCCAAGTGATTTCCAATCACATAAAACCAAATCTGGGCACTGGCATAAGCATCAGCATAAGCATTAGCATGAAAGAAAAACAATTCTTAAGTTTCAGCTATGCATATATGTAATCTATAAAGTAAAGTCCATTTGTATACCCTGTAATCAAAACAATAGCTTAACGCTGAGCCTAGGGCATCTCTTAGACGGGCACTTCCGAATCGAGCATTATAATTTGTAGCATATCCAGCTTTCTATTTTATCCAACTAAGTAGTAAAATACATTTGAATGCTCTTGTTGACATTTTCGACCCCAGAGATATATAAATTCCCGATCAGTATCAGGAGTCAAGTTGATATATATATTCCAACCAGATAAATCTTGTCCACATCGGACGATTATAATACGTATATAGCTCTCTTGGAAAATAATAATTTTGAGCATGGAACTCTAATATGGGATTTTAGATACTCTAAATGCTTCCCATATACATATAAGCAAAATCCTATCAATATCGGACATAGCTCTCTAGGGAGAGTCATTTAAAAACGAAGTTGTTTATCTAAATGAAACTTGATATTTACAGGATTTGTGAAGTTCCTCACATAGCAGCAATATCTTATCAAGATCGGATTACTATATCATAGAGCTCAAACATGAGTTTTTGTAGGGAAAACTTTTTTGGTTTTCAAGATATCTGCTGCAAACTTTGCATTCAAGATCTTGACCATAATCCCAACTTATCTGCAAGGTACTTTTCATAGCACCTTTGAGCTATATGTCTAGCGGGGTGTATTATATAGAGACAATCTAGTTGAACATGATAATTTGGCTGACGACTCACCTGACTGAGCTCATCTCTCGAGCGGCGCGTGCATTTGGGCAGCAGAGCCTGTGTGTCGTCCTCGAAGGCGCCGCCATGTGCCAGGTCGACAACGTCTTCGGCATCCGGTTCCAGGCTGCTGCTGCGTCGACAGTCGCCGTGTTTGCCATCCACCTGGCTGGTGGGCGTCATGTTGTTGTTGTTGTTGTTGTTGTTGTTGTTCGGGCTGACATTTGATTGGCCATTCAATTTGTTGCTGTTGTTGTTCGGTTGTTGCTGAGATTTTTGTGACTGTTGCGCATTGTTGCCGCTGCCATTATTGTTGTTGTTGTTGTTGTTGCTGCTCTTCACTGCACTCACAACAGCCTCCGTTTTCTCTGTTTGGGGCGTGGCAACGCCAACGGCAGCACCAGCAGCAGCAGCAGCAGCAGCTGCAGGCGTCAGCTGTTCACTTGTTCTGCAAAAAGATGAAAAGAAAAGTGAGTAAGGAAATTGGTAACTGCTTTAAATAAATATATTTGTTTTTTTTGGGCGCACACTTCATTTGGTGTTTGCAAACGAGACGCGCGTCCCGTGCCATTTGTCAGCGCTTGCCGTCTCGAGGCTCAGCTGTCAAAAGGTTAATTTGCGACACATTTTCTTCTGTCCTCCTTCTATTTTTTTGTATTTTTTTTACACATAAACAGGCTCTGTGTGCCGCCAAAGTGTCTGGCAGGATGCGTGCCACAAACTGACGCCCAGAAAGCTGGCAATTTTACGCCATTTTAACAATATTTCTAGACGCTGTCAAGGGCCGGCAAGGGGCGGCAAAATGTTATTAATGAATTTGCCACAAGAATGCCGCAAAAGAAAGAAAATAAAATGGAAATGGAGCGAGAGAAAAAAAAATGCGAATGGGAAGTGAAACTTTGGCCTGGCATGTGCTTCCGCTTCCGTTTGTAAGACGCCCCGCTTCAAGGACGTGCCAAAGGGACGACTAGACGCAGGACGTCTTCGCCGGGTGGGCGGCACAGCTGGGGCAAGAAAGTTGCCGAGCCATACTTGTGCCGAAGACATTTTTGCGCCATATGACAAGTTGTCAAACATTCTGACATAATCATGTCAAATTAACACAAACAAGCAGCAACACGAGCAACAACAACAACGAGAACAACGAGAACAACACGCAACGGATAATAAAACACTTAGAGGAATTAGTCGGGTCGCCGAGAATGTATGCAGGCCCAAGGACACAACAGAAATAATAATAATAATAAAACATACTAGCAGAGTATGCACGCAATTTAAATACTCTTATATATTAGATATACCCTTATATTATATACGAATAGATAACGCATGGAGCCAGGCTTTGCAAAAAATTCCCTGTATATAAGTATATATATGTATATATATGGATCAAAAATAACATAAATTATGTACATTGTATATACACTAGCCAGTATTGCCCGGCCTTGCTCGTGCTAAGTTATTTTTCTTCTATTTTAAATCCCACTTTTGCAACCATTTCTCACCCAAAATAATATTAAATTAATACAATTTTTAAACAAAAATAAGTGAAAAGACAATGGCATCAAAGGGAAGTTGTCTCCAATGAAATTTTATATACATCATTCGAAATGAGCTTGAGCCGCATCCGATTGCAAGCCGAAAAGTGTTAGACAAGCCTTTTCCACCAATTTTTCACACTTGCAAGTGGAAACCCCTTTCCAAAACCTCTTCATGGCGTGAGCTTACAACAGATGCGGTAACTGCAGCAAAAATTCACAAATCAAACAGTCTGTCAATTATATATAAACATATATAGATATATAAATATAGTAAGCTGATTCCGAATATAAGCGAAGAATTTAAACTAGAGTGTATCAGAGTTAACTTAAGAAAGTCTAACGATATTTTATAGAGCAGCTCAGCATTTTAGCCAATCGTAATAATGCCCAGATTCAGATGTACTATATATATTTGCTTAGGGTAGTTCAGCTAAATCTAGACTGATATATTAATGGATTTTTGCCCATTAAAAAGAACAACCTCTTCGAAGTAATATTTATTTTATTTAGGATTTAGGAAATCTGAGGAAATATATCACGGACATGCCAACAACTAGCACTTCTGAATGCTTTTAAGGCCTCAACTAAACATATTTGTTTTTAAATGTTCCGAATACCCTTAAGAAGGGTATACAAAAAAAAAAAAAAAATAAGATACAACATCAGAGACTGAAGCACGCATAAATTGCGAGGCAGTTTTGAAGGGCAAATAAAATATGCGAGTAAACAATAAAGAAAAACGTTTCGAATTTGACTGCACGACTTGGAAATACCCTGTACTAAGCCAGAAGATGTAATTGGACAAGCTTTTGCTTAAATAAAATTGTATTCAAGTGAACAAATATAATGAAAATGCGGATTTATGTAGTTGAGTTGTAGATATGTGGGCGAAAATGCAAACAATGCTAAATACATATATAAATACTATGTACTTTTTATATATTTTGTTTAGCAGCGACACTATACACTATACAGACAGACTGCATCGGAAAAGCCAACAATCATGTGATTACAGGGTATACAAAGTTGAAGGATATTGCGTGGCAACTGTTTGCCAAGAGCGGCGAATATTGTGTGGCGCCGCATGTAAATTGCCAACGCATGGCAATTAAGATAAAATGTGGCAAATGTGCTGCAGTTTGCAGGGGGTGTGTGCGAGGGGTGTGCGAGGGGTTGAAGGTGTGCGCGAATCGAGGCAACTTCCGTAGAGCTGGGACTAGGGCAAATTGGGGACTAGGGCCTGGGTCAAGTTGGGCAAGCGACAAGCGAATTGAAAGCAAGCAGATTATAAGGTTATATGGTATTCAGGATAAGACGAATGGGCTAGAGAACAAGTGCCTCGAGAGTCTAGACATTTGGGCACTGAGCAAATGATAAATGAGAAATCCAGATGAAGCCAGATGGGAATGAATATAATGCTGAGCAGGTTCTGTATGCCATTAAAAAAATGATATAACAACAGACAGCAGACAGCTCCAAGATGTCTAAGGTATATACATATATATATATTCTTGATCGTAGGCGTCTTGGACTTCACGACTTAGTCCTGATTTCTGGTATGTGCAGACTGTCAAAGGGATGTAGATGTTATGAAGGAGTCAAATTTCTTTTGTGTGCACAGCTGGGCGAGCACTTCCGCCTGTAACTGGGCACAGGGTAGCTGCTAGTCGAGCATTTTCATCGCTCTTATTGGTCAATACATAGTACATGGTACATGCACAAGTTGAGGCGTGTTATGGCTTAAATGGCATCTGCGGGATTTGCCGAACAGCAACTCGAAACTCTCACACTTTGCTGCAAAAAACAAAATCTTTGTGGCAAGCAACTTTTTTGATGCCATGAATATTTGTTGGTCAAAAAAACGAAGAGAAAACAAGACCAAAAATGGGAGTTGGGCGCAAATCAAAGCCCAAAAGCACAACAGCAAAAACAAATATGGAACAATATGTGCGGGCGCAGGGCAGATCACAGAGTTTTTACAGAGAAGTTATGCGGGTTTGCCAAAGCCTCGATTGGGCAAGCGTGTGCGAGTGTGTGTGTATGTGTGTGTGTATGTGTGTGTGCGGGTTCTATGCAAATTAGTTGTGACAGCTTTCAAAAAGTTCAACATAGTTGTCAATGGCCAGGCTGGGTCGCTGGAGGAAGGTGTGGCAGGCAGCTCGAGTGCCGCACTAATCCATAGAGTACCCTTTGCATTGACAGGACTCCTCCTGACAGGACTCCTCCTGCAGCTCCTGCAGCGGCTCCTGGTGTCGAGCGAGCTTTGACAGAATTCGAGCACACAAATGTTCAAAGTTCATAAACAACACACTCCACGCATGTATATACATATGCATATATACATATATATGTATGTATATATAAGCTGGTTGCATTTTTGAGCTATGCCCGGGCGGACTGGTGAGAGGCGGGTTGGGGTTGGGGGTGGGGGTTCACGGGGAGTCTGGGCGTCCGTCTGTGCCCGTGGGGCATGCACAAGCCGTAGTCGTTTTTGATATGGTAATGTGGCAATGGCAATGCGTGTATGGAATGTGCCATTATTAGATTTCGGGCTTAGTGTGGCCCCAGCTAGCTCTGACTAGAAGAAGAAGAAGAAGAAGAAGAAGGGATGTGTCGCCCAACAGCTGCTTCGTCGAGAGTGCTATAAAGTAGAAATACTAATTAAGTTGTGTATTATGCATGTGCAGCAAGACGCAGGAGCCAGCAGGCTGCAGGAAAGAGTTGAAAGACAGCACACACACACGGCAAATGGGCGTGGCAAGTGTGTGTGCGTGTGTGTGTGTGTGTGTGTAGTTATTTAAAAGGGCCGCTGCTTGTGGCTGGCAGCGCTCAAGTTGAGTGAGCATTTGACATCGTTTAGTTCAAGCGCGTCGAGTGTATCGGAAACAATGCGCTGCGTTGCCAGCAAAGTGCTCGAAGCCAGAGCGAGAGAGGGCGAGGGCGAGGGGGGGAGAGGGAGAGAGGGAGACAGGTCAAAGGGTACAAGAGCTGGCTGGGAAATAAACCACAGCGCAGACTGATTTAAAAGATAGCAAGCTATAAAGTGGAGCTAAGGAACTGTGAAATTAAGTGCTAGCAAGTTGTCTAAGGGCGACGAATCGAAAGGACTCACTAATGAGCCACAGGTAAGCGACATGGCATTAAATTAACAAAGTGAAATAGAAAGAAGACAGGAAATAAGTAGAACTTGCTAAGCACAATGATGTCTAGATCAACAGACTAGCTAGCTCGCCATTGAGGGCAATGAGGTCGTCGAAGGGAACCAGCTTAACCTTCGGTTAATATATATAGTAAGTTTCCTAATGGAATAATATAGGAAAGGAACTGAAAATAGTGAGGCATATCGAAGTAGTTCAATTGGGCATGAAGTACACAGTCAAATAAGTTAATTCAGCTTTAAAACTATCTGAAAAAAACGAAGGTATGAAATTAATATCTAAGTGTCTAGTCTGCCAAAGATGCCGGAAGATTCTAAGCTAGAGTTTGTATTAGGTTAAAAAAGGATTATGGACTCAACTAAACGACCTAGGATCTAACCTTGCACTTCCATGGTACGCCACAGAAACGCTGAAGATCAAAATAGGCAAGGCGAACAATTTGTATACCCTACAGTATTGGGTGTCCTCAATGTCTTATGTGCTCGATGCACTTCCCTGTAAATAAGCCTCAATATAAATACCATATAAGCTGCAAAACATTGTAACTATATTTTATATCACAGTCATTGGCTTGATAGAGATAAAAAGCTGACTGATTGATTCCAGCGCATAATAAAACAAATAAAATCTTTAGAAAAAAAGACAGCAGCACCTAAAGATGTATATCATGTTTCCAATAATCTGTCGCTTGGTTCAGAAGGTCAAAAATTATATATAAAAAAAAGAAGGAGGAAAGAAACGTCAAATGAAGTCAATGGCTAAGGTTTTCATTCTAAGATTTTAGCTAGTTGGGCCGCATTTAAAGTATGGCCAATAAGAAGTAGAAATATATACAGTACGACCTCGCTCAACGCTCAACCTATTAAAATTTGGCCAATTGCGAAAACTGAGGTGGTTGCAAAAACCGAGGGAACATTTTCTGTTGGCCACGAAACCTATTTCCAAAAAGAGATGCCTTTGCTAGCCATTCAAATTAAAGTAAATCAAATATTTCTGTGTTCAAAGCAAGGATTTCATTATACTTTATTTATTATTTGAAAAATCTGAACAGCTGAGTCTACAATGTTAAGAAATCGGGTGTTGCAATTATCGACGAGTTGCGTGTAACGAGGGTTGCGTTGAGCGAGGTCGTACTGTATATATATATTGAAAACCAAAAATATATAATAAAATACTAATAATAAACCAAAAATAAAACATGTATAGATAAAATAATAGTCAAAGTAAAATATATAAATATTTACTAAAAAGTGGAGAAGAACACAAGACGATATGCTGAGACTTCATGAGGGTTGTTCTAATGTGATTCAACAGAAATTAGAACGAGGCAACAATTAAAAAAAAGGTAGAGCTCAGGTGAGGTAAAATTTGATTTATTAAAAACATAATTCACTGAAAGTGTTCCCACAGGAATTTGACCAAGGACTTTGCCAAAAGGAGAAACTTTTTTAATGCATTTTGTTTTCAGTAAATAAACATATGACAGGCGAGCCTGCAGATGACTAACCGACTAGCAGATACCCTTAAAAGTTAAATAAATAAAAAATATCTTTGACAATTTGACAGATTCCTTTGAACAGCTGCGGGCCATGGGACTCACCTGGGCTTGCCGTGCGCCTTGAACTGCGCCACCTCGGCATAACGCCGGCCCAGCGGCGCCTCCTGCGGACTGAGCAGAGCATCACAGTGTGCGGATACACTGTTGGCCCTCTGGTCCATGGGCAGGCCGATGCCCTTGAGCAGCTGTGCGGCAGTTGGCAAATCGTTGAGACACTTCACTTGCTCCTCATCCGAGCGATTGGCAAAATTCTGTAGTTGCTCGCGCAGCGAATAGTCGACCGAGCTGCAGCAGGAGGTCGACTCCGATGTGCTGGAGCAGCTGGGCGAGTGCGAGTGCGAGTGCATGGCAGCCAGATCCTCGCCAGCATTGCCATTCTGTAGATCCTGATAGGCGGCATGCGCATCCTCAGAGCTGCTGCTGCTGCTGCTGGAGCTGGCGCTGGAGCTGGCGCTCGACTGATTGCTCTGGCTGGTGTTGGTCGAGACGCAGCTATCCATGCTGGCTATGGAATTGCGATTGCCATTCTCCGGCGGCTGCTGCTGCTGCTGTTGCTGCTGCTCCTGCTGCTGCTGCTGCACCACGGCGGTGTCCAGCATATCGTCCACCTGCTGTGGCACTATAATTAACGAGGTGCGCTTACGCAGCGTCTCGTCCTTGGCATTCATGTTCTGCTTGAGCGTCTTGTCCGACTTGGTGTACACAATCACCTCCACCTTGGAGGTGTCCTCCATTGCCGCATTGCTGGCCATCACCGTGCTCGTTAGCTCCTGCGACATGCTGTAAATTTATCTGGATTGGTAACTGGCTGCTGTGCGGGAAAAACTTTTATGATGCTACCAAAAAGAAGACCACCAACAACAACAACAACAACTTGCAACTTGCTGCTTGCCACTTGCAACCCAATTGAGGGAATTGAGGCGCAACACTCAACACTCGAGACATGTGTCAATCAGTTTTATTGAATTCGATATTTAATACTCGCGCCAACGTGTTCGTATCATTTGTCACGGGGCAGTACACGCCTCCTTCCCACCCCCGCCCCCCCCCCCCCCCCGCCCCCGCTGCGGTCGGTCGTTGCCATCCGAGTGTGTGTGTGGGCTGCCGCCGGGTCTGGGTATCGCATATCGCATATCCGACCACTCGCAGCACTCAAAGCATGAATTTTAATTTAACGAGCATGTTGAGGCTTTCAAAATGTTATTACTAATAAAAACGGCAAAGCCGAAACAATGTTGGACCGGAGCGGGGCAGGGGACAGGGGACTGGGCTCTGTCGCACCGTATTATGTGACGCACCATGCAACACGCTTTTATAGATTCACAGCCCGGCGCGGCAACACCTGCCGACTGCCCGCCCCAAGTCGAATGCCTGTCAGGCACTCGTCCATCGGGTGGCTGGATTTAAGGGGGTTTGCAACTGGCTCTCTGCGTTGTCTCTCTCTCTCTCTCGCTTGGTGAGGCTTAACAACTTTGCCAGGCAGTTTGTCAGGCACTTAAGTTCAGTGCAAAGAGCTTACATTTTAATAAACCCAACTTTTGTGTATATCACATTAGAAACTCAGCAACTTAGAAACTCAGTTTTAACTTTAATGCAAAAATTATTTATACATGTATATATTTATTTACTTAAAGAATTTATCAATGAAAAGCTTTGATGCGCATTTTCCATTTAAAAAATAACATTTTTACAAATATGTTCAGTTCGTTACACAAAAAGATTCCACGAATTTTCCACGCTTGCGTGTGGAATTTCCTTGGAAATGTACGCAATCGAGGCAAATGTTTTGTGAGTATTTAAAACAAACTGCAAATTTTAAAGTAAGCTTCGGAGCTTGACAAGCACTTTAGCATGTTCATGTCAAAATTTAACAGGCAGTACTGCAGTTTGACAGCACAATTTGCTGTCAATTGGATTTGAAATATTATGAGTGATAAGCAGAGGCTACGCGATTTAACTGCTTGTCAAATGATTCCAAGCTGGAGGCAATGTGACAAATAAATCATTTTATCTTACTTTTATAATAAGTATAATTCCCCAAGAGCTCGAAGACTCAGTTAGTAATGCATTTCTGACTCTTTCCTACTAGTAACATTTGTTAGGGCATTTAAAATTCGTTGTGTCGCATTTTAATATGATTGTCTTTTATATTTTCTGTTCGGCTTTACGAACTTTTAACAATAACTTTGCTTGTGTGTGTGGGGCGAGTGCGGCGCGTGGTATCCATTTCATTTTCTTGAAAATTTATACAAAAATATATGAGAAAATGTTTCATTTTTATTTATTCACGTTTTTGTTGCTTTTTCGTTTTGTATAGGCATGGACATCATTTGAATCACCCAAAAGGAAGTCCACTCGGTCGAGTTAGGTATGTGTCAGCACTCAGCGAATGCCCTACTTATAATTCCACAAACAAACACACACACACACACTCGCGCACAACAACAATTTCTAGTGATAAGCAATTATAAACATTTGCTACTGTTTTTTCTTTTTCCATCTCTCATCTCTGCTTCTTGCCATGTTTTGACATCAAAAGAAATTGAAAAGAAACCCCAGCAAAAAGAGAAAAAAATAAATAAAATATGATGGAGCGCTGGGTCGAGTCGCGTCATCTCTAAGGCCAAGACCAAAGTGGGTTTCATTTTGCGTCGTTATGCTTCACTGAATTTTTAATTTATTTATACGACACACACACACACACACCACATACCACACACACACACACACACACACACATATGTTTCGTCACGAGCTGTCCAAATGCCGCTCGTAGATTTTTTTGCGGCCTTGCTTCCGCTCGTTAGGGCCCATTCATAAGCAATAAATCGAAATGCATATTCGTAGTTGTGAATAAATTCGAATAGCATTCGAATAATATTCACTGGCGAAACGAGTTCGTTTCGTTCCTACATTGTTTTTATCACAATACGCTGTGCGAATTGTGTCACATTTTGTTGATTAGAAGCGTTCACAATTGGCGGGAAATTTTAATCGAATCGTTAAACGGATCAGAGATGGATACACATACATATGTATATAATAATAATTATCTATAAAAGGGAATAACAATTTCCATCTTTTGCTTTTCGCATTCAGATTTTCGTTTGCTTCAAGTCTCCCCACATAATTATATTATTGTTTATTTTTAAGCAAATAATTTCTAAACATAAATTTGTCATTCTATGTTTTCCTTTATACTATGTCTTGATGAAAAACATTTTCTGATGTTTTTTTCCCATCTTTTATATTTACAAGCGAATTAAATAATTTCAATTGTTTTCTATGTTTTTCTGTTATAGCTCAAAATATTCTATGAATTTCTCTGTTCTTTGTTTTATATGCTTCAAGATTTTCCATCTATTATATCTGCATGCCCAAGAAATAATCTCAATTACTTTCTATGTTTTTCTATGTTCTGGCTGAACATATCCTACGTTTTTCCTGATTCTATGTTTTATATGTTCCAAAAGTTTCCATATTTTATATTCGCCTGCCCAAGAACCTAATTTAATTTTATTCTACGTTTTTCTATGTTCTACTTGAAAATATTCGATGTTCTTCATGATTCTATGAGTTGTATGTTTCTATGTTTATCTATGTTCTGGCTGAACATATTCTATGTTTTTTCCTGGTTCTATGTTTCATATGTCCCAAGATTTCCCATAATTTATATTTGCAAGCGCAAAGAAACTATTTAAGGTACTTTCTATGTTTTTCTGTGTTATTGCCAAAAGTATTCTATGTTCCAAGATTTCCCAGACTTCTATTAAAACAAAAGCTTCCTCTGCATTTCTATGTTCTACCTTAAAATAGTCTATGTTTCTCCCGGTTCTATGTTTCATGTTATTCAATTTCAATTGCAGTCTATGTTTAAGTTGCTCGGACCGATTTCGTGCACATACCAGCTACTCTTTGTACATTTTGAGCATATATATTGTTGAAGACCAAACATATTTAACGTCGCTCTATTTTTTGGCTTGTAGTTTTCTATTTATTTATTCTATGTTTTTATTATATACTTTCTTGTTTATTTCTACAGTTAGTTGTTATACATATCTACAGATATTCTTAACAAATGCATATGTTTCTTTTTCAATGTTTGCGCTGTTTCATTCTATGTTTTTCTATGTTTTATGCTTATAATGTTCTGAGCCTTACGTTATGTAGCATACACATTTAGATTCATTCTATGTTTATTAATGAAAATTTGAAATTAGTCTTTGTTTTCGGATTTAATGTTTCATGATACTTTTTTGCTCTTCAAATAAATTGTGTTCTAGGTTTTTCTTACTTGTTTCATTCGATGTTTTTCTTCTTGTTTTTGCTCAGCTTTGTTGTTTCCTTTGCGCTGCTTATTTGAAATTTCACAAGCATTATTCATTTTAAGGTCAGTTCTCGATTTTTTGTGATTCAATCGGCTAAATGCATGCGATGTTTCGGTTGTTCCCACACACCCTTTCCCACTCCCACTCCCACTCTCTCTCCCTCTCCAACTCTCTCTCCCCGCACGTGTTCAGTTTTCATTCCTTATCATTTTGCAGTTTCGTAACTTTCACGACTTTTCAGTGTGTTTGTTGTTGTTGTTCTTTGTCGTGCACTGGCAATTTATCAGTTGCCTGTTACGGGTTCGCAGAGTCGCAGCAGGGTGGGGTTGGGTGTGTTGTGGGTGGAAGGGGGAGGGGGCGGTTGGTGGTAAATTGAGACGCGACATGAAAACATCGCGAGCATTTCGCAATTAATGTCGCATTTTTGTTGTAACTCGAATCGTAACCACAACAACAACAAAAGCAACAACAACAACAACGGGAATAACAACAACGAATGCCAATTACAACAATTCCAAATCCAATTACAATTGCAATTTGTAATCAAATGCAATGTTCGTGCCCCGATATATGCAGTATACATTACACACACTAATTATGTATATTATCGTGTGTGTGTGTGTGTGTGTGTGTGTGAATCTATGCGGAGGTGTGTTTTAGACATTTCATTCGAATCGATTTCGAAATATTCATTCGCATTCACAACATGATTCATTTCGCCGCTCGCTCTGTTCGATTCGATTCGTGGAACAGAATTCCGCATAAATATTATTTTCATTTTCTGTTCTCTTCTTATTTTATTTTTTTTTTGTTCAGCCCCGTTGGCAGCTCAGCTTCAAACAACGCTCTTCTGCCAATAACTGCAGGCCGTGACAGCTTGTAATACCCTGTAAACGCAAGTGAGGCGGCAATTGGGTAGCATAAAGTTGTCACAAGGCATTTGGCAGGCGGAAAAACAATAAGATATCGATACTTGGCATATCCCATAACATGTAGTTGGTATACGATATGATACGGTATACGATATGAAACGATATACGATATAGACAACTCTGAGAGGTAACTATACCATATTTGTAGGTGCTTATGTAGGACTGGTCCATTGAAGGACTTTTGAACAAGTGTTTTGTTTCTCACGATTTCTTGAACAAACTTGACATTTAAGAGTTTTAGCATGTTCCTTACAAATAAACAATATATTATTAACATGGGATTACTAGAACTCTTCGGTTTCTCAAGATCTATAGATCAAACCGAATTATGAAAGGCTTCAAAGAAGAGTATTGTATTCGGCCGCACCTAAAAAACGCAAGTTTCTTAATACGAATATGGTTTAATGCACCTTTAAATAAAATAATTATATTATAAAAACATATAAGTTAAACGAGATTTGTATTAAATATAACTTATGAATCTGCTAGACTTGTGATTAAGGCACTCACTAACTCCCTATAAATAAAAATAAAGCATGACAAAGATTTGTTCATGGTGGATATTGAAAGCATTGCCAACATGTGATTTATATGTGAGGTAAATATAAACCAAATCGAGAAATATAATAATGACAATATGAACCCTAAACTGTTCTAATGAATGAATGAAATCGAAAAGAAGCACATTCACGTGGCTGGAATCGCTTTGGACATGATTACAGGGTATCCAATAAACTCGTTAATATATATGATTGCCTGGCAGTTGGTTATGCCTGTTATCAATAAGTGAGATTCTGTCTCCCATTAGCATTAGGTCTGATACTATTCATCGTGTGCGTATACATACAATGCTCACTGTCTGGCATTTTCGTTTCCCAGTCGAGCACTTTCAGCTGGACATTCCCTTCCCTCAAGGGTATCTGCCAGTCGAGTTTTTCTTGTTGCTAAACTGGCAGGCGTGCGCAGACATACGGCACTCGCTGTATATCGCTCATACGCACTGTAGGAATATAGTATATAAAAGTCTGAAGAGTTGCGATTTCTGTTTGCCGGCACGCCTGATTATTATGCAAAGTGTGAAACGCAATTGTCAACAAATTGTCAACCAAACTTGGGCTAGTTGAGCACAATTTCTAGAATAGAGTTGACTCTGAGGGGGGAACCGAGGAGTGGAGGGGGGGCGGTTGTGTGTGTGTGTGTGCAAATCGCGTATACGCATTTCATTTGGGGCCAGTTTGCATTTCACTTATGATACCCATTTGAGGGGCAGCTATAGTTTCGCCAAGTTGCTGTTGTTGTTGTTGTTGTTGTTGTTGTTGTTGTTGACGGATAGTGTTCGATTTCAAGGCCAGGTGGGCAGCAGGCGACAGTCGGCGTTTGCATATTTGGACCGTTAAATGAGAATGCCGACAATTGGCGCACACTTATGGCAGCATAGTCAGAGTCAGCCCCAATTGGGGAGCCTAATGGGCGCCATAAATTGGCTCAATTAACTGATCCGTTGTGAATAATTATTTATTTATTTTTTTATATTTAAATTTTTATTGACTATGCCCAGTGGAAACTGGCAGAAGTGGGCTAATAATTAGAAACTGAATAACATGAATATACGTAAGTCTATATACATTCTTGATCTAAATAAAGTTAGCTCCAATGAAAATGGGTAAAAAAAAAGGGGATATTGTACGTATGTAACGGACAGAAGAAGGCATCTGCGACACCATAAAGTATATATACTCTTGATCAGCATCAATAGCCGAGTCGATATAGACATGTCCGTATGTACAAACAAGTCGATCTCAGATCCTATGACAGCAAGGGACTCGAAAGGTTCTCCTAGCGAGATTTAAGTTTTTTTAATCGATAACAGATAATCGATAACATATGCTCGATAACAGATAATCGATAACCTGCCCCGTTTCCATAAATCTCTTAGGTTTCAAAAGCTGGAATAGGATATGTTACTTGGGTCCCAGCATTTAGATTCATCCAGCCATATTGAATAGATGCCAGTTTTGGGATAGATAACAAAATGTAGCCCGCAAATGCAATATGAAAATATCTACGACTCGCAATATTTTCAGTAGAACGGGCAGTTATAAAAAGAAAGGGTATAAAACAAATACGTGAGTGCATGTAAGGGTTTAACTTGGTGGATAGATAGAACTATTTTTATGCCCTTGTACAGGGTATTATAATTTTGTAATGAATCATGTAACGCATGGAAGGAGATCAGCATCAACTTTTGTATACAGCATTTAACATACTTAGCTAAACACATTAATTACAGGGTATCTGCCAGTCACAATGCATCTCCATCGAAAGTTTGAGCATAAAGTTGGCTGCACATAAGTGATTCGTTCTATGCGTAGAGACAAATATTCAAATGGCTGCTGTTCATGAATGCATTTATTCATTTGAAGTGAATCATGAGCATTGTGAGTGCCAGACTTTAACCTCTTTAAGGCTGATCTGTGAGTGCATTCGGCGCAGCTGTGATGAATCGAAGCACTCGCAATCGCATTTACACATCTATGAATGTGATTCATATGCGTATGAATGATTAATGAATGATTATCGCTTAAATTTACACAAATGTATGCACATATTCACAAGGCACACACACACAGAGAGAGATACACACACACTGGGGGATATTCCCCATTGACTGTTTGCCCCTCGCCCCACCGGCAGTCAGGCACCCTCCCCCCTTCCGTGGAGCTTAAGCGCCGCATAAGTGGAATGCAATAAACTTTCGAGTTTCGCTTAGCCGAAAGAGCCAAAGTTATGCGCTCGAAGCTTGCAATACAAAATATTTTCACATTTTCCATTTTCACATTTTCTTTTCTTATTTTTACTTTTTGCTCTTTCTTAATGCTAAATGGGATGTATTAGTTTTGGGTTTTCTTTTGAAGACTACTGAAGCTAGAGACCCACAGTTTTAGAGACACAGCGTTTCAGTCACAGTTGGAGACTCTCTTTAAATAGTCACAATTTTAGATTCACAAAATTAGATTGTTTAATTATTAATTGATTCATTTTACGCCTCAATCTACAGTACTTGAGGCTCAAGTCCAAAGAAAAACAGTTTCAGAGTCACAGGGTCACAGTTGGAGACGCACATTTATAGTCACAGTTTTAGAGTCACAAAATAATGATTGATTGACTGTAAATTGATTCCATTTAGATATCAGTCCACAGTTTTTAAGGCTCCAGTCCAAATGAAAACAGTTTAAGAGTCTCAGTGTTTCAGTCACAGTTTGAGACTCACATTAATAAACGTCACCGTTTTAGAGTCTCTAAATGCAGATTGCTTAATCATTAACCGAATCTTTTTCAGAATAAGCTTTAGGTAGTTGTGCCTCCATTCTCACCAAATGTAAACAGTCTTAGAGTCACAGACTTCAAGTGACAGTTTGAGACTCACATCCGTTAAATCACAGTTGACGAGTCACTAAATTAAGATTCTTTATTTGCTGATGATTCGTCATAAGACTTAATTGTTGAGTCTCGAGTTTAAATGGGCACAGTTTTAGAGCGGCTACAATCACAGTTTTAGAGTCGCCGAGAGATTGAATTACTGTGGACTCCACTCGAAACATTAAGAAGGTTATTTTTGTAAACAAATTTGAGCTCTTTCTCTGATAACAGAGTAGCGCGACGTCGGGCAAAGCCCAAGGCTAAGCGATTATTTGTTTTTACAAAATTTTTTTTTTGCATTTTAAAAATCTGTTTTTTTTTCGTTTTAGGGGTAGCACACTGTATGGTTTATGCTGTGCCGTTATGTGTTTAGTAATTTTTCAATTCTCTCGTGTGTTCGATGTGTGCGTCCGTTTAGGGGGTTAGGGGCTTGCGGGGCTTGTGGCAAGGTGAGGGGCGAGCTGGCAGTGTGACCTTTTTGGCGGGTGGTTTCTGCTTGTTACTACAAATTATTGGCGTTGCGCGTGGCACGTGCCCGACGCTCACCCCGGCGGCGCCACCCGGCCACCCGGCCACCCACACGGAGCTTTACTGTAATTGATTTCGTATTGTTGCTGTTGCTGTGCAATGAATGCGATTGCTGCGTGCCACGCTTAACATTTCGAGTTTTTGCTCTTTGGCTTTTGTAGTTGCCCGCCCAAGGGGCGCAAAGGGGGCGGCCGATGGGCGATGGGCGTTGCAAGGTGTGGCTGCGGCATATTTGCAGATCCATCCGGCCGAGCTGGCCGCCTGGTGACAACATTAGCAAATTGATTTCGACAGACTTTCAATGCCCATTGAGGCTGTGCTGGTTGTTGTTATAGTTGTTGTTGTTATAGTTGTTGTTGGCATTGAGGCAGCATCGCCGTGCCGCTAGCGTAACGTCCCGCATCTATGCGACGACTTCCACTATATAACTCAAGGCCTGCGCTCTATGGCACGCCCACGCCAACGCGCAGCGCCCACATTAAAATGCCAGACGGCGCGGCGTTCAACAACTGCGACAACAACAACAACAGCAACAACAACAACTGCGACATCGGCGATAAGCAAAGTTATCTAAATAAATATATGGCCTGCGACATGCGTTCATAAATTGTGTAAATGTAAATCGGATTTTTGTATTTTATTATTTAGGGATTTCTTTTTTTTCGTTTTTTTATTGTTATGCTTTTTGAAGAATTTTGATTTTAGTTTTTTATGAATTTTTAATTTGTCCGCGTTTGCCGGCGGCGACTGCAATTCGTATGATTTGTGAACTAAGCGCTGTGCGAGATACATTTGGGCGTGTAGCTATAAGATTCGTTTTTTTTTATGGTTTTCTAAATCGTATAACGTTCGTATATAGCGCAGAAGTGGCCCAGTGGGCGGCGGGGCGGCTTTCTCTGTGTGTGTGTGTGTGTGTGTGTGACTAATTGTGTTGCCTCATGGCGCGGCGCGCTGCTGCTTACACAATTCTATGTATCTAACAGATACATTTTGGCCATTTCGCCGATTGGTGAAAGGCGCTGCTGGAAAATGCTGCTGCAGCAACAACTAATCAGAGGCGTTGAAATATTTATGATAAAAGTCAGCTACAAAATGCAGGCGCATTTGTTGTTGTTGCAACAAAGCGTTGCATACAATGAAAAACAAAAAACTGCAACAAAAACAAAATATGAAAGTGCAGCAGCAGCAGCAGCAACAACAACAACAACAAATCAAAAGCGCAACAACTCGAAAAAAAACCTGCTGAGCAACTTTTACGTGGAACGCATTGTGGATGCCATTGTGACAGCGACAGACAAACGGTACCCACCCAAAGCACAAAATGCAGCAGCCCATTGCAAAAGCTGCTACGTCAGCTGCGACGTCAGCTGCGACTGCGACTGCCAGATAGGCATGTGTGTTGGAAAGAGAGCGAAGAGCCAGCTGTCCCCCGACGCAGTTTCTCACTCATTTGCAGCGGTCAATTAATATACCAATAAGACTTGTAAGAAGAAGAAGAAGCAGCAGCAGCAGCAAAGCAAAGCTGACGTCATTAAGCATAGCCCGCTCCGGAGGGAGCGGGGCAGGGGGAATGTTGTGTGAATTTCAAGCTAAGATCTCAATATGGCAACTAGTTCTAATTAGAGCCGAAGCCGTGGCGCATTAACAGACAGGGGGAGTTGGGTGCCGGGGGGAGAAGAAGAAGAAGGGGAAGCAGTCGTAATGGACAGTAAAGTAAAAACTAATGAAAAATAGAAGTTGGCAAAAGTGGGAGCTGCGGCAACGGTTTAATTTGTGCTGTTAATCATTTCAAAGATATCAATCAGCAGCGCAGCGAAGCGTTGCCAGAGTTTCTACAGAAATTGGCACTGCCAGATCTTTTACAGGGATTAACATTAACATTTCTATGTTAATCTGGTGAATATGCTGTCCGATCTTGTCAGCTAGAACTAAGCCAAGTATTATTTATGATCCAAAGCAACAAACAATAAACTTGACACTTTCGCGCCATTTGATTTGCATATGAATTCCATTACAAATGAAATGCCGTATAACATTTAATCGGAGTGGGAGATTAACATAAAAAGTCGCTACGATTGAGATTTGTTTGGTTGTACACTGCAATCAAGTCGATGGCCGGGCATATTAGTTAGCACATAACCGAAGTCAAGGTAAGGTTAATTTGTACTGGATACTGTATTTAATAACATATATAATACATATATATATCATATTATATGTACATGATTTGATTGTGAGTATAGCATAAAAGCTAAAGTATTCGAAATACTTTTGTAACTTCGCTCTTTCCATATCTATTCCAGTTCTGTTGTTTTTTTACTCATTGCAAAAGTTTACTTTATTCTCAGATCCCTGCCAGTCTACGCTTTTTATAACTATCCAGCAACTATAACAAGAGCAGAGCATCTGAAAGTCGACTAACTCTGCCCAAGTTATTTTTCACTGGGTCAGGTTGCAGTACCGTTAAGAATACCCCCCTCTCTCTCTCTCTCTATCTCTCTTTCTCCCATGCTCGCTATCTATAGCGCATTAATTAAGCACTCTACCTTGTGGAATGGTATTAAAATGCTTTCAATTTGCCTTCCCGCCAGCCAAACAAGCCCGAAACAACAACAAAATCAAAATATAAACAAAAACTTAAATAAAAGAGAATATGATAATAACAATAAAAATTTGTTGTAGACATTTTGGAGATCGCGTGCGCTATGAAAACTTTTCATTTCGATCGTTGGCAACGTTTACCAAAAATATTTTTATTACAATATTTATAAGTGTTTTTACATCGCTTACAACAAGAAAAAACAAAAAAAAAACTAAAAACAAAAACAAAAAAAATACTCAGTGGTTTTTGTTGCTGTTCGTGTTTTTATGTTTGTTGTTATTTTTACGCCTTGGACTTGTTGAATCATCGACAACAGAGCATAAAAAGCAATTTGAAAGAAATATGATGCACACACACACACACACACTGGCATACACACGCACGCACACATTACACATAGACCCACACTTAGATAGAATCCACACAAACAACAACAACAACAAATGCTGCTTCTTAATGCTGCGGCCAGACAATGTTGCAATAATTATCAAGACCCAGCTATAGCTGCCCCCCGTTTCTCTCCCACTGTCAGCCCATCGCTCACTCACTGTTTCCTTCTCTTCCTTCTCTGTCTCTTCCTCTTCTTCTTTTGCTTAGCCAACGCAAACTGTAAAAGTTCAACTCAAATATCTGAGGATGACGTTGACGTCGACGTCGACGCCGACGCCACAAGTTATTCATTTGCAATGCCAATGCTGCGTGTGGAATGTGCGAGAGCGCCGCGCGCTCATTCACTCTCTCTTTCTCTCTTGCTCTCCGCGCTCGCTCTCTTGTTGGCACGTTCATCCGCTTGCCTCTCTGCCTACATTTTGCATTTCAAACAAAAGGGTGTCGTTGGGTCAGCTGCCCCACCATGTGGCAACCAGCGGTTGCGTGGAGCTGCAGCGATCAGCTGCTGATCAGTGGTTAACCGTTAATTGTGCAGTTCAGCAGATCAATGTTGAAGCAGAGGAGGAAGAAGAAGCAGCAGCAGCAGTGAGACATATTTAAGCATAGAGAATAAGCATGAAATGAAAATCAGCTGTAATCAACGCATGTTGCATGATATAACTTTAGAAACTAAACAGTTTATTTCTGGTAATATTCCAAATATTTTTCAAAGGATTATTTTCCGATTTCGATAACAATTTACCTGTGCTCTGCCACATTAATTTGATTCTGGGAATATCGTTTAGCTTCCACAAAAATATGTTCTTTTAATTCCCAGTAAATTACATGCTGAAATTGGAGCAATTTCCTGGAAGCGGAACCATTAAACATCACTAAGAGCAGCTTTATTAATACACCCACACACACACAGACACACACCTAACTGAGCTGAGCTGAGCTGAGCTGGCAACCTGCATTGCTTGCAGAATGGAATCCACATGGCATCCACAAGTTACACAGGCGCCCAAGCTCAAGCCCAGGGCCAGTTACAGTTAAAGCTTTGGTTAGTTGGCTAGCGGGGACGGGGGTTAGCGGGTTGGGGGCCTGCCGATGCTCGTATCTGATTACAGTTTGAATGCTTGCAATGAACCAGAAAATTTGCCTTGTGCCCCGTTTCGTTCGTGCTGCGGCCGCATCAAATGGCCGCAGTCCAGACCAGGTGGATGCTTTGCACGGACAACGGACAACGGACAGCGGAACGGTACGAAACGGAACGAAACAGGTGCTCAGCCACTGGAGTTTTGACTGTAGCTCACCCCCTGACCCCCGCCTTCCTTGCGCCCTCTGTCTCTGTCTTTGTCTTTGTCGTCCACTTGGCTTTGTCTGCAGCAACAAAAAAAAGTGCAAGAGCTGGCAAAGATTTGCGATAGCCAACAAAAACAACGAGAACAACAACAACAACAACAACAAGAGCAGCCGATGAAAACGTGACTGGCAACAAGTAAAAGCCGAGCCGAGCCGAGGCCAGGCCAGGCCCGGCTGGGCATCAGCTCCTGATGGCTGAAGTGCGGCAACAGCGCCGCAAAGCAAAAACTACGACAATTACAGTTATTTTATGAGTTTGCAGAGCATAACCAATGCAGTCGACGGCGACGGCGACGTCAACGTCGACAGCGGCCACTTCATTTTGCAAAGAGAGCGGAAATTTAATGAGCAACACCCTTGTACCCGCCGCTGTGGCTGCAACTATGCCATGTATTGCAATTGCAACAAAACTGCGTTCCATCAAAATTTCTCTTTGGGCACACGCCACCCCTCCCACGCCCCGCCCCGCCCCGCCCCGCCCCACGTTGCGCCCCAACTCAACAGAGCCTTAATGATGCATTTAGCTGATTATGAGGCGCAAAGCTCGAGCTGTTGTTGTTGCGGCTGCGGCTGAGGCTGCAATTTGCAAATGCCAAACTAGAGCAGCGCAACTTGCAACTTGCAACTTGCAACTTTTGTGGTCATTTAGAGCGCAGCGTTGGATTTGTGGGCGTGGCTTAATGTTTAAAGCGTGCTCCTGAGCCTTCAGCGCAATTCCAATTGAAAAACCAGCGCAAATTCTTTGCATTGGTTGACAAAGTTTTAACGAGCTTTACGCAGTTTTACAACACTGGCAAAAGGATTATAAGCATTTTATGTGCAGCTGCAACTGCATGAATATAATTTATAATGCTTAGAAAGCAACGTCTACGCATAGTTCGAGGGATTAGATAGCTTAAGGACTGCACACTGTTTTACAACACTATTTTATTATTAGTTAAGAAGTGGCCACATTCTTTAACTTGTTATCAAAGAGAAACCAAAATAAGCAGCCTTAAAAGAAACATTTGGTATTATTTAAAATTCGTATGATAACGAACTTAACAACACTAACCTCGTACTTGATTTTCATTGAGAGATAGTTCATAAAGGTTAATGCAACAATTTAAGCAAGTATCTAGAGCAAAGGCAGCGTTGTCCTTATTTAGTTTTTAGGTTTCATAGTAAAATGAGCTTTACAACACTGACTTCATAACTGATAATCGTGCACAAAGTCTTAGTCAATATTTAAAGGAGGTGGCATTAACCAGAGACTCACAACAGCGAATAAGATAGGGCGTTTTACAACATTGATTAGCATTGCTGATTATCGTGGAAAGCTAGTTAATAAGGCTCAAGTTACATCATGGCATAGAGCAGAGGCAGTGTAGTAAAATTGTAATAGTAAAATGCGCTTTACAGCACTGAATTCAAAGCGAATAATTGTTCAGAGACAGCCAAATTTAACAATTTAGGTAGAGACTCCCAACATTGCTCGTTTGACTGTAAAGTTTAATAGTAGAATGCGCTTTACAACACTAACGTCTCAACTGATTATCGTGAAGAGATTGTTTATTAAGCTCAAGTTAAATCGGGTGGCATTCAGCAGCGGCTTACAACACTGCATATTTAGTTTTCAGGATTAATAGGGTAATAGTAATAGTTTCAGGCCTAAATAGTAGAAGGCGCTTTACAGCACTGACTAGCTGCAATTGAAAACAATGCAAACATATATAGAACTGTCAAGAGTTAAAGCAAACAACAACACTTTATAAGAGCTTCGCTTCCACATCTTTGCATCGCAAAGCACTGTGCAACACTGTCTACATGTCTGACTAAAATTGAGTGCTGGTAAATGTTTGATTAGCCCAAGGTTTGAGGACAGTACGCGCCGGACTTTATGTTAACTTTTCTTGTATAGGAGCATATTCAGGCTTAAGCACACACACAGACACACATAAACACACACACACACACACCTAAACACACACACACACACACACACACACACTCATGCCACTTCTACAAACAAACAAAAAACAACTCCTTGGCCCGTGTCTATGGACTTGTCGCGCACGCGACTTTCACATGAAATTGTGTGGCCAAAACCAACTGTTGCCAGGTTACTTGCCACACCGTGTGGCAGGCCAGAGCGCCAACTTGCAGCAAATCAATCGGCTGTAATGACCCAAAAGGGACTTTCGTTTGTTTCGCATCGCGGCATAATTCATGACTCTGCGCGAGTCGATTTGATTTGATGCCGGCTGAAGTGTGGCAACAATGCGTGTAGCTGCCACAATTGCTGCTGCCCCATATGCGCAATGTTGCCACCATTTGTGGCAATTTTATTTTGCTCTTTTGTTTGTTGTTTATTGTATGGCCAAAAGGTTAACACAACGCACCCCGCCCCGCCCCCCCCCCTCGCCTGATCGCCCGCCTTCGTTTCCTTTTACGCCTGCTTGCCTCGCCTGCTTGCCACTGTGCCGCATGCCTCGTTTCGTTGCTGTTCGTTTAATTTTATTGCCTAATTTTCAACTTTGATTGCCGGCACAGCCCGCAGCTGCCACGCCCACCGCCATCCCATGCCCGTGCCGCGTGCATCACTTTCACGCTCGTTGACATTTCGGTTTTGTTTTGCTTCAGTTCTCTTTTTGAGTTTTCTTCACGTTTCCCCACACTGTTTTTTATTTTCAATTTGACTGGCAGCCCGCGACATAATCAATTTTTATATTTATTCTCCATTTTTATGTGGCCGTTGCGGCTGTTAATGGACTGCTGCCACGCCCACACGCCCCACTCCTGAATGTCAGCCGAAAAAACCCCCAAAAAAAAACAAAAAGAAAATAAATTAGTGTTAAGCTGTTTCAATGCAATTTGTAAAATTACACAGCACTTAACATTTGAAAAATGACAGATTTGCGAGATTTCGCGAAATTACAAATTAAATAAAAATAAAATAAAAACAGAAGACTTTGATCATATTTTCTAATGTTATAGCCAAAGTAGAGTTCTAGCTGGAAAAGTTTGAGAATATTACGGGGCAGCTCGAAATTGAGAACCTTTTTGCAGTCCAAATTGTATAAAGAACTTTATATTTTCAATTTAATTTTTATTCATATATCAGACGAATCATGGGCCGGCATTCATCCAAAAATCTCGGAGACTCCGAGAAGCCGAAGTAGATTGTGAAACTCAAAATATTCGAAGAGATGCCTTCAGACGGGGATTCGAACTCAGAATTTGCCTGTTTCTTTCTATATTTTGATTAAGACAAACAAAAAGTGCATAAACTCGTTGCATATTTCATATATGACCTCTTCACCTCTTTAACAGCCCCGACTTTCCTTGTGCTTGTTTGAGTTTTTATTTAGACAACCGAAGAGTGAATGTGATTAAAAATATCAATACTTTTTATCAATACTTTTTTTGATAGAATCAGCTGCAACATGCTGGGGCTAAGCCAGAGATTCAAGACTCGAATTTCAGTTTGTTTTTCATTTCGACAACTTTACGTTTTATTGTTTGTTTTTCCCAAAAGCTCAACTGTTGCAACATCCGCTGCAAACTTGACTTCAGCAGCAAACCCACGCGAAATCTTAGAGAAATTCCGCCAGTCTTTTTTCTTTACCAGGCAAAGTGTCCCTTGCAATTGCCACGCCCCTTGGCGGTTCCGCCCATTTGCAGGGAACATGTTGCGATTCAGCTGCGATTTGGCTCGATTTGCGTCGTACAACTATTTGCATAGCTCAACACTTATTCAGCAATTGCTCAACACTGCGCCCACTTGTGAGGTTAGGTCTTGGCCACATTCCGCACTCCTTTAAATCTGTCCGCACCGCAGCAATATCGGCGCCGGCGGAGCATGAAAACTTTGAATATTTTCAAACATCTGCAGCCCAGCGGCCCACTCGACAGCGTCCCGCTCACCTGGCCGCAATATTGGCACCGTAAAAGCCATTAGCTGGCCCAAGAGGCCCCGCGAAGAGATCGCTTGTAATGGCAAACCAGTCAGTTGTATATATACCTATATATAGACACCTGTTCGCGTGGGCGCGGCCATTCGCTGTCAGGGCCACAAACTGGAGTCGAGCAGCAGCATCTGTGAGCGATGCAGGTGCATTGTTGTTGTTGTTGTTGTTGTTGTTGTTGTTGATATTCCTTTGAGAGCACAACGCCAACGCAAAAACAAGCTAGAGTGCTCTGGTGGGAAGTGCCCGACTGAGAGATACTCTGCACCCAGCTCCGTACATGTTTAAGCATATATTACAACACTTCTTCTTCTCCTTCATGTTAATCTTCTCATTTGTATTCTCCATCTTCTTCTTGTTCTTGTTCTTCTTCTTCTTTTTCATCTTCTTCTAAATCTTTTTCTCCTTCTTCTTCTCCTTCTTCTTCTGCTACTTCTTCTGCTACTTCTCCTTCTTCTTCTGCTACTTCTTCTGCTACTTCTTCTCCTTCTTCTTCTCCTTCTTCTTCTTCTTCTTCATCTTCTTCTTCTTCATCTTCTTCTTCTCCAACTTCTTCTTCTCCAACTTCTTCTTCTCCATCTTCTTCTTTTTCTCCTTCTTCTTCTTCTTCTTCTTCTTCTTCTTCTGCTACTTCTTCTACTACTTCTTCTTCTTCTTCTGCTACTTCTTCTACTACTTCTCCTTCTTCTCCATCTTCTTCTTCCCCATCTTCTTCTGCTACTTCTTCTGTTACTTCTCCTTCTTCTTCTCCTTCTTCTTCTCCTTCTTCTTCTCCATCTTCTTCTTCTCCAACTTCTTCTTCTCCATCTTCTTCTTCTACATCTTCTTCTTCATCTTCTTCTTCATCTTCTTCTTTTTCTCCTTCTTCTTCTTCTTCATCATCTTCATCTTCTTCTTCATCTTCTTCTTCTTCTCCTTCTACATCTTCTTCTTCTTCTGCTACTTCTTCTGCTACTTCTCCTTCTTCTTCTCCTTATTCTTCTCCATCTTCTTCTTCTCCATCTTCTTCTTCTCCATCTTCTTCTCCTTCTTCTTCTCCTTCTTCTTCTCCTTCTTCTTCTCCTTCTTCTTCTCCTTCTTCTTCTTCTTCTCCTTCTTCTTCTCCATCTTCTTCTTCTCCATCGTCCTCTTCTCCATCTTCTTCTTCATCTTCTTCTCCTTCCTCTTCCCTCTGATCCCACTCGTTGGGTAATGCATCCTATTATAACTTCGGTGCTTGAAGTCCGATCTAATTGAAATTTTCAGTGCTCCACTATGACGTGCAAAAGTGTTTATATACCAAGTGCCAAGCTCGAGCTATTAATAAACCAAGGCAGGCCCCTCCCCGAACACAGTTTGGGGCAGAAGGAGAAAGCATCTGGATAAAGAGTTTGTCTTAGATCAGTTCAGATCAGGGCAGGGCTTCCTTAGGAGTCCCCAGGCACAATAGATCGTCTCGGTCACAGTACATCTCGCACACATTTCTTTGTGAGACTCCCTCATCAATCTCATATTAAAGTTTGTCTATAGCTCGCAAAATGAGCTGCTTTCAGTTTGGAGAAGGAACTGGGGACTTATCAAAAAATTTGAATATACTACGGGCATCTGAATTCAACAAAAACCTAAACTGCAAATCGATAATTTTCGATATCGTGATATCGAAATGAGCTAACGATCATTTGAGACAAACTTGAAGTTCTTTGAGCTCAGTGGCTGATGCCGATCAAGAATGTATATATGTTTATATTTAGATATATATATATATATATATATTTTATATACATATATATATATATGCCCTGTGTGATCTGCTCTGCCTGTTACATACATATGCACGCAACTATCATACCCTTTCTAGCCAGTATCAATAGGTAAAGGGCATACAATAAATAAAAAATAAAAAAAACAATGCTGCTTCATTGTGATAAATCTTTTGAGTTCGACGCCAGCAACTACGACTGCGACGGCGGCGCCCCCGCCAAATGGCGGTCGAGATTGTGAATACGAGTGACTCGTATCTGCGTATCTTATAGATACGCACGCACGCACGCACGCACGCACGCGCGCGCGCGCGTCTACGATAGCTGCTTGCCGTGAACTATCATTAGCATCGCAACAAGAAGTTTGCTTTGTTTCCCAAAGTGCCCCTCCCCCCCCCCCCTACCCAACCCGCCCTTCTCCAGCATCTGCCCCTCTTGCTGTCGCTTGTAGGCGGCGTCTTCCACTTGACTTCTTGGCTTGATTAAATGTTGCCAACGACGACGACGACGAACTTGAAGCTCAATCAGTTTCTGTCTGCCAGTTCAAATATGAAAGAACGTCGCGTCGCGTCGCCCTGCCCCATGCCCCATGCCCCTTGCCCCGTGGCAACCACAATTGCTCTGCCGCATCATCATCATCGTCGTCGTCGTCGTTGTCAAAGTCTCAAGATTTTTAAACAAAACGAACAAAAAATAAAAGCGAAATTCGCGGCCGGAAGTGCTGCCAAATATTGAGAAGCTGCCGCGCGGCTTCAGCTCTGTCCCCCCATCCCCAGCTCAACCGGAGCTGCGAGCGTTGCCACCTCGCCGTAAATTGCCTCATTGTCTGCTGGATTTGCCACTCGTGATATATTTGCCACAAGTTTGTGCCACCATGTCATAGAAAACAAATTATCTTTGCACTTTTTCAAGCGCGCATTAAAATTTCAGTCACTTTTGCGCTAGTTGGGCAAATCGATACATATCGACATGTTTATCGATAGATATCGATATCGGCATCGGCTGGATCGTCGCCCTATATCATATAGCTGCCATACGAATGAAAGGTCGAAAAGTAGCTTCTTGTGTGGTAAACTTATTTTGTTTACCAAGATTTTTTGACCATTCGCAGCCTTTATTATTTAAACTATGCTGCCTTTATATAAACCGAACCTTATCAAGATCGGACTACCAAATTTATTATATAGCTCTATACGAAATACTATATTATATAGCACTAAAGGAACACTCGGTCAAAACATGAGGCAAAAAAGGTTATATTTTCAGCGATATTTTCATCGAACTCCGCTTTTACGAGCTTCACTTTTCTCACATACTATCTGCAAAAAGGGTATCAAGTATTCGGCGTGCCGCAGATATCCTCACTCTCTTCGTCTATTTACTTTTTATTTATTTTATTTTATTTTTATAAAGTATTCGGCGTGCCGCAGATATCCTCACTCTCTTCGTCTATTTATTTTTTATTTATTTTCAATGATTTTAAAAACTGTTGTTGCAACAATTTCGTTGCCGCAATGTTGCAACCTAATCAATGGGTCAATAAATATCACATGTTACGCGTATTTTAAGCTCGAATCGAGCAAAACATTTACCCCCCCCCCTCTAACCCCCTATCGACCGCCCCTCCACCAATTACCCCGCTGATGATAAACGACGCAATTGACATCGTGTTGAGCCACAACACAGGCCAACAAAAGTTTTGTAATCGGCGACGCGCCACCAAATCGTTTACCAAATAGGTTCGAGTGGGGTTTCGAGAGGGGGAGAGAGAGAGGGGGGGGATTGATAAGACAGGTGCTGCGAAGCGCTGGGAAATAACGAAAACGAAAGTCAACGTTGCCTGCGGCTGATAAAACTTTAACAGGCGGCACAAAGAGTTCGGCAGGCAGTCAGTCGAGAAGAGGGGGGGATGGAGAGGGAGGGGGGGGGTCACCTATTTGGATTGCATTTGCTGGCAATTTGTTGTTGCCTCCAGTTGTTGTCTAGTTGCTGCTGCGTGTTTGTTGTTTGTTGTTTACATTTTGCGCCCGCGGCGACCGATTTCATTTGACTTTTGCTGCGTCGCTTGCCGCACACACCCCCCCTCCCCTCCCCTCACTCCCCTCTGGCTGTCCGCTGTTTGCTGAACGATTTGTGTAGATACAATTCGGTACATCGCACAGATAAACAGGCACTCGTTGAGCGGACCGGGCGGGTCGGGCGGACGGACGGACGGACGGACGGGCGGGCGGGCGGTCTATCGACAAACAAATTACAAACAAATTGTCATTGTCGATTGGCTCCCCCGCCCCCTCCCCGCCCCCGCCCCTCCTCCTCCGTTCAACTCTGCGGGTAAACTTTCGAGTCGCTTCTCTCCAGTTCCCGCCGCGCTTATCGCCAGGGACTTGGACGACATTCATTTGCAGGTGACAGGCATGGGTCACTGGCCAAATGGACGCCACAAATGCTACACTGGGAGAAAAGAGGAGGACTTTGGCGATATTGTTTTTGTGTGTATTTCGCTTTTTTCGTAAATATCCCTCAATTAGTTAATGAAGCATTGAAGAACATATTTGTTTTCGTAACAAGGAATTTAAATCTACTTTGAGAAGGTTTTCTTTCAATTATCCAAAAATCTTGCATTTTGCATTTTATTCCTACAGAATGGAAGATTTTTGGACAATTGCAAAAAAAAACCTTCTCAAGCTATGAATTCCTTTAGAGTGCTGCATTTGCAAATTTTGGTTTAGAAAATAAGTTTTCCTAAAACTAGATTTGCATTCACATTTCAATTTTCTGCCTTTCTGTTCCTATTCCTATTTGAACATCAAACTCTTGGTTTATTTTCGCTCAGTGTAATTGCGAGTTCGAAGTTTGGAATTATCGACAAAGGTGCTGATAAGGAAGACGACACTGACACTGACTGTGTATATGTGTGTGTTTGGGTGTGCGGCACAAGTCGACCCCAGATGCGAGTGTCTAGACCAGAGTTCGGTTGAGTTGTGGGCGAGATTCTCTCTCTAAACTGAGCTATTGCCATTAAACTAGTCACCGGCGCACTTGCAACGCCGTGTGTTGCATGCAACTAGAAAGCAAGCCATGCATAAGACTTGCACACTACAGCAAAAGCTATCCATAGTTCTTTCTTTTTAAGTTCTAAATATTAATTTACTTATTTTCTTTAAATTTAAAAACCAAATTTTAAATTTGTCAATACTTCTAAATATTATTTTGATTATTTCTTATACTAGTTTTGAGGTAAGTTCAGGCAGAGCCTACAAAATACTTATATTTCGAGCCGAACGAGCTTTAACTTTTAACCGCCCATTTTCCACGCATTGCAGTGGATTTAGAGTAAAGCATCTCACACGGCTCCCATCAGCTTACACTCGTTTTTGTTTTTAAATGAGTTTTGGGCGCGTTGCAAGTGTAAATAGGCGAATATATCTGGCAGGCTTTTTCCCCCCTGTTTTCCACGCTTGCGGGTGGAAATGTTTGTAAATCCCGTCATTGCGGTTAATTGCCTTTCGGCTTGAAGTGGAACTTATGTATTTACGCATTTAAATGGAGAATTCAGTTGCCCGAATGCAAAGCCGAAGAGTGCCATCATTTAACAATAATTACACGCTCTTGACTCTCATTTGATTTCACTTTTGTTTTGTGAATTTACAACCCACCAAAAAAATATAGTTATAGACGAATTCTTTTGTTTTCAGCGCAGTTTGCAAGAAATTGTTTTTGTTGGATTTTCTTCTTTTTTTCTTAATTTTTTTTTTTTGGTAGCATCAAATTTTCCACTTGGTAAGCTTTTTTTATTTAAATTTTTTATACTTACGTGAGTAGAAAAAAAGCGTTTCTTTTCTTTTTTTTTATTGCACAACTCGGCAAATTTGGTTTCTCGCTCTCTCTCTCGCTCTCTCTGTCTCTGTTTGTTACTTTTAATTTATTTTTTTATATTTTTTTGGGGCAGTTCGTTGACGTTTTGTGTGAATTATTTAAATTGCAGCTTGCTGCATAAATTTGCAATGTTGCAGTTGCATTTTCATAGCGCTGGCGTTTTAAATATGCAGATTCGTTTTAAAAACAAATATTATGAAAATTAAAACTCTTTTCATTTCAATTCGTTGTTGTTGCTGTTGTTGTTGCTGTTGTTGTTTTTGGCACTGGCATTTGCATAATGCACTCGGGCGCTCACTCAATCATTCGTGCACTCGTTCAGGCGGTCATTCATTCATTTAACAACTCGCTCAAGCTGTTGTCATGACAGCTGCCCCACACTCACCCCCCCCCCCCCACCCCGCAAACTCCACGCACCCCTTTCTGTTCACCCACAACGTATTCATGTAAATAACATGAAATTCAGCCGAGCGCACAATGCAAAACAAATTGAAAAACTTTACAAAAAAAGTAAAAAAAAAAAAATAATATTAATAATAGCAGAACATTTTTGAAATTTCTGACTTGTTATTTTCTTTATACCCTGCATTTCTCGGGAACTATGAGAGCTACAGACACCAGATTTGCTAGAAAGGTAGGCTGGGATCCTTAAAAACTTTCCTCACTTCCCCCGAATCGATTATAATGATATTTCCTACTCGATCCGATAACTTTTGATAACTCTCTTCTAGAACTAGGGTAGGGAAATTTGACTGGAAGGCTTTTATATTCGATTCGGGACTTTAATTTAATTTAATTTCTTAATGCATTTGAGAACTCGGAATATATATATACATACTTATATATATATACATGCATATATACATACACACGACCAAGTACATCCTTGTATTAACACGTTCAAGCCCCGTTTACAGGGCATCGCCTAGTCGTGCCCATACAAATGCATGCTTGCTTATCTTGCGGTATTTTATGCGCGTTTTGCTGGCGACTTTTGCAGCACCCCTTTTTTTTTTTGCATTGGCACCGAAAGCAAGCGAAGCGCAGTCGCCGTCGACGCTGCCGTCGGCGTCGCAGTCAGCAGCGCCACTAACTGCATTTGCTTATGACTTTGGTTTGTTCTCTTCATTTTACAGTTAATAAACGTTAACCGCAAGTGGCCCGCTGCTAGCCCCCTTTAACGGTGCCTTTCAACTCTGTTGCAAGTGTCGAGAGATCCCCCCCCCCCCTCTCGCAATCCCTCTGCTAGAGCTGTGTTGTCGCATGTGTTGTAAAATTGATTTGCTAATGATTTTAGATGACATTAATTATGCGCCGAAAGTGTTGGAAAATGTAGAACAAATTCAACACATGTAGCTGAGGCCCAATACAGATATTTTCACACACACACACACACACACGCCCCTCTATGCATGTGTGTGTATTGGGCATTTCATTTATTTTTAGAAAGTTAATCACATGCCGAACACTTCGCCGTCCCATGGGACAGTTTCTGGGCATTCGGTAAGATCTTGAGTGCGTGGCACGCACTTTAGAAACAACTTTCAGGTAGTTTACTTAATAGAATCATTAACTAATTTAGTAGATAATTGTCTGTCCTAAAACGCACACACACACACGCATTCTTCCGGCCCAGCTTTTTCTTTAGGGGCGTGTCTCTGGGTTGTGCTTAAAAGTTTTTTAAATCAAAAAAAAAAAAAGAGGTGAACACAATTCTTTCACAGGTGCTGCAAATCGTTATCTTGCTACCTGATTGAGTTATTAAACTAAATGTTATCTATAAGTTATCTATAAGTTATCTATCGGACTGGTTACTCGGCAATATTTTGCGAAATTGAAATTGTTTAAATACTTTAATCGGCATTTTCAAATATGTACGTTTTCTACTCTCTCTTTCAAAAGTAAATAAATGCATTTACATTTAATTATATAGTTCAAAAGTTGTACTTAATAAATCTTTAGAATGTCAAGCTTTGAATAATCTTTGAGCCAATCTTTAAAAGACTTCTTATATTAAGTTATTACTAAAATCCCTAATGAAAATACACATATTTCTAAAAACATTTCTAACACGGAATCCAATCAATCGAAGTACACCAATATCTCAGTTTTTCCCCAATAATACTGATACGATCTTTGAACATACATACATATGTCTAAGACACACTACAACTAATCCCAACTGTGAAAATCTGTCAAGTTTTAACATGAAATAGGGTTTATATGAGCTAATAGCTTTGACACCTGGCATCCATTTCTGAAGATCTTAAGATATCGATACCATGGAATTCATGTGGCTTGAAAAGCTGACCACATTTGCCCCACAGATACGCAATTTTGGACCCAAAAAAGAGGCGCTTTTTAGGAAATTCAGCCCAGAATTTGCTGTGGCCAATCTGTGCATCGGCTGTGCTGAGATTGTTAAAAGCAATTCTTAACTGAGTCAGAGAGTCGCAGGGGAGATACCACGACGCGGCGCAAACGGGTTAAATAACGTGACTCAGAGAGTTGGCATTGTCAGCAGAGTAACCCCACCTCACCCCCCTTGCCGCTTGCCTAAACTGCTGCTGATCCGCTTCACTGCGCGCTGCACACCACACATTAAAACTAGGCGAGCAACACCAAATTTTCAAGTTGGGAATTTTAATAAAATTCAAAGACATGAACTTTTATTTGGTGCAATCAATTTTGCATTTATTGCAAGAAAAACAAAACGCAAGAGAAACAAAAATATACACACACACATACGAGCACACAGAATTCAGCACACAAAACACAAACAAAACAAATTTACGGCAGCGACGGCGGCAGCGCTGCCAGCGGCATAAGCAAAGCGCAAAACGCAAACGCTGCGAACAGCAATAATAACAAAAACAACAACAACAACAACGCGTTCCCTTCTTATTTTGGGTTTTCTTTTTTTTTTTTTGGGTCTCTTTGATAATTTCAGTTAATTATTGTTTTATAATATTATATAACATTTGATTGTCATTTAATTATTAAGCTGCCAAAAAAAAAACACAAATTAAAACAAACTGAGCAGCAAGAAATAAATGTAATATGTGTAAAGCACAAGCTATTAAAACAGTTTTGCTCAACGTAACAAATCGTATTTGGGTTTTCTTTTTAGTTAGCTTTATGTTTTTGTATTTTATTTTTAATTTTTGTTTGCTTTGCACACAAACGTTAATTTTGATCGGAATCGCCAACACACGCACACACAAACAACTGCAACAACAAGAAAAACAACAACACAAAAACAACAGAAAAAAAAATAGACCAACCGCACGCTGCGCTCACAAAATTTCGTCCGTCGCCTGTGGAACGTAAAACACAACTGAGCTAACCGAAGCCGGCTGTGGCCGGCCGATAGCAGCCACAGTGGCAGCGGCAGCGGCAGCGACTGCGGCAGAGGCAGAGCCAGCGAAGCTTGTGCTCGTGCGCTCATATTCGTGCGCTCTTTAGTGTCCAATGCACACTGGGCTGCTCCCACCAATGTATTTATCGTATATTGAAGCCTTTAATAACAAATGGCATTACATATTTGTATGCATGCAAATGTAATCTATTTGAAATATAGTCTACCTGAGCAATTTTTATACGAAAAATCAGAAGGCAACATACAAAAATCCACTAAGAAAATGTACATTTGATTAATCATAATTGTTTTTCGTCGCAAAATAGTTAGAAATGTCAACAAAATATTGCGATAATCAAGTGCATATGGGTTAGAAACAAAAAAAAACACAACAACTTATTATCGACTTTAATCAGTTACGATCAAACGACTTCTAGACCAGTGTGCATTGGGACGCGCTTGTTGTTGGTGCTTCTTTTGATGCTGTGTGAGCGAACGAGTGTGCGTGTGTGGAACGAGTTGGCCGTTGGCGTTCATCGCAATCGCTGCGTTGGCAGCGGCTGCGCTGCCCACATTGGAGTTAGAGTTGGTGCTTTGCTTGCTGTTGCTGCTGCTACCGCTGCCGCTGCTGCTGTCGCTGTCGCTGCTACTACTGTTGTTGCTGCCGCTGCCGCTGCTGCTGCATGTGAGCAAATTGCGCAAATCGCATGCGTTTTTTAATAGCTGCAGATCGCTGCGCGTTGATTGCGTATGCGTGCCATATGCGTAAGGGAACGCGTAAGCAACTGCAGCCGCAAAAACAATTTGCCACGCATTGCAGCAGGTCGTGTAATCAAAATCAACAAAAAACAAAGGCAACTAATAATAACACAAAACAACAAACAATGCGTCCGCATTGTTTTTGGTCAACCGCATTGCAGACGCGCATAAAACGCGTGCGTTTTACAACACATGCGAGCGAAAAATTATAAAAAAAAAAAAACAACTATTAAAAGACCAACTGCACTGTGCGCAAGTGAAGCTCCCCACAGCCTAAAACATACGGCCACGTCGTTGCGGCCCGTTGCCCCCGTAAGCCTCCTACACTCAAGTACACATAAACATATCGACACGCACATATGTATGTATATGTATGTGCATAGTTGTGCATGCATAAAGAAGTGTAAGTATGTGCTTACTTAAGTGTTACACTGTCAAGCAACATATTTTTAACTCTCGGACATACAGTTGAAACAACAGGCCAAGCCAAGAACAAACAAGTTAATTCTTTAACAGCCTATATTAGTTTATTCCCAAAGTACCTTTAAATAAATGAAGAAATGCCTACTAATATATTCAAGTGCACAAATCTTTTTAAAAAATGGTATTTAGCATTGAAATCGCTTTGATTATGTTACGTGTTGAGCTGTGTAAAACGCGCCCAATTCTGCTGACGTCGCTGCTGTTGGCCAAAAAGCTTAGCGAAGCGTGCGAAGCAGAAGCAGCAGCATTCACAGACGCAGCAGCGAGAGAGCGGCAGCGCGCAAGAGAGTGGGAGCCAATGAAGATCGTTGTTTGGCGCTGAAGGCGGCTGCCAAGGAAGTGAAGCATGTGTGTGCTAGCGAGCAGACGTGCCTATGTATGTGTGTGCTCGTATTTAGCATTGTCTTGGCAACTTGAACGTGGGAGAGCCCTTCGCCAAGCTGCTTTACAGTTTTGTTCTTGTTGCGGCCTTTGTTCATGCCGTTGTTATTGTTGTTGTTGCGGTGGCCTCGACCGATCAAGCGAGCAAGCGATCGACCAGCTGTTGCTTTGTTTTGACTAGAGCAGCAGTGTTTTAAAGAGACACAGAGAGAGAGAGAGAGCGAGAGAGCGAGAGGGAGAGCGCGCGCAGGAGTTACCGTATTGTCGGCAGCTATTTAGCTGGCATATATAACAATTTATCCGCAAGAGAATACGAGGTAGCTCACAAATAAATCAAAATTAATGCCACACAATTATTAATTAAAATAATTAATGTGCCAGCTTCGGGAACTGGCGCTTAGAAAGCTTTGAGCTGGGCCCCATTCACAGTTTGGCGGGATGCCAATTATAATTCACAATTCTTGGCCATTTGGCAATGGCAGCCAGTGCGAGGGATTTCGCCTTTAATTACATATGCAAAGCCCGCCGCCGATAAGCAGCACACACACACACACACACACACACATGCAGGGTGGCCGTGAGGTGGAGGGGAGGGGGGCAGCATAAAGCGACAACATGTGCTCACAATTGCATGTGCTGTCCCTGTTCCACTCACTCTCTCTCTCGCTTTCTCTCTCGCGCTTTCTCTCTCGCTCTTTGAGCATATATTGTACACAAATTGAAAAACTATTGACAAGCCCAGCGACCAGCTCACCCCCCCCCCCCCCCTCTCGCCCCATCTACCCAGCTGACGACGGGTCCTGCGGCATTATCACATGCGATAAATATTTATATGGAAATGTAATGACTATCCCTCCCCCCCCCCCCTCTCTCTCTCTCTCTCTCTCTGTTGCACTACAGTCGCTTCGTTTTGTCTCGAACGTCGCGCAATTAATGTCACCACATCCTTTGGGCCTTATTAATGTCCTTGGGCCTTATGCCGTCTGGTCGGGCTGGCCGGGGCGTTCGGGTGGTTGGCCCATTAATGTCGACCCCATCGCTCCGGTAAAAACAATTAATTTGCCCATAATGCAATTTATATCGGTTTCGGTTTCGGTCTCGTTTTCGGTTTCGGGTTGGAGGCTTTGGCCCATAGTCCTTCTGGTCCATTGGCTAACGCATATCCTGTGAACAGACTCCGGCTCCCGCCTCCTGCTCCGACTCCGATTCCGTTTGCTTGCTCGGTTGGCCACATAATGTGCATATTTCTGGTTGCTGCTGCGTTGCTTTTTAAGGCCAAATGATTAATTATTAAAACGGCAACAATTCGCAATAAACAATAAGCACAGCCACGGGCGCAGCGCCAGCAGCGACCGCAAAGTATTTAAATGGCCCCAGCCAAAGAGACGTCGCTTTAAGTCGCCTGGAACCCTTGACAGATTGCTTACTTATAGACGGACAAAGGATTCACGTTTGCTGGCCACTTGTAGCTACCCCTCCCCACCCAGACAAGGCCCCCCCTCTCGATTCCTCTGTTCCAAAAACCAAATTTGTTATAATTCATAACTATTTAAAAAATAGAAGTTTTTTATTTTTATTTTATGCAACTTTTGTTCTTTGCTAGACGCTGTTCGGCATGCTCTAGAACCTGTTGGGAATTTTAGTCAAAAGCGTTTTGACACTCTTAAAGCTTTCGACTGCATGCAGCTTTTTAAGTATGCACAAATGCAGCAACAGTATAAAAAGCCTAGAAGCGCACCATGAAAAACGTTACTTCAAAGCTTGAGAGCAGCTTTTGCATTAGCGCATCGAGCTTTCAATTAAAGCTTGAATAGGAAACATTGGGAGACGCTTAAGTGAACTTGTTTTCAATACAACATTAAGCTGAAGAGTGGCCCTCAAAATAGACTCTTCAATTTAATATTATTTTTTTTCTAAACATTCATTTGAGCAATAAATAACACATATGCATACGTATGGAAAGCTCTCGTGAGCGGACTTAGGTCGAGTTAAACGGCAAAATGAAATAATACAAATATAGGAAGATCACAGATCTTCGATTGTTTTCAAGTTTGTTGCTCACATTTTTGTACCCTTGTACAGGGTATTATAATTTGGTCATGGAATATGTCACGCATGGAGGGAGACTTTCTTTTATTTTTATTTATCAAGCTATCTTAATTTAATATGTTGCTTATATATAAGCCAAATCTTAGCAAGATCTCACAGCAATATTATATAGCACTATAGGAAGAATCGATCGAACAATGAGTTTTTGTATGGCAAAATAAACTGTTTTTTGCGATACTTTTTCTTTCTTTTCTAACATACCTGCAATAGCGTAAGGCAAATGTCTACAAGGGTATTAAGTATTCGGCGTGCCGCAGATATCGATTCCTTCTCGTTTTTTGAGTCAAATTTTCGTTTAGCATATCAAATATATTATATTATAATTATATTTGATTATATTATATTATAATTATATATATATTATATTATAATTATAATTATGACAAAGTATTGGAGCCATATAATTGACCGACAATTCTTTGATAGAGTTTTCACTGTATTTAACCGTATACATATATACACAGTTATATACATGCACATAAACATATCGGTTTAAGCCTAATTGGGAATTAGGGAATTTGTAATTCCCGATTTGTGGCCTCTAACAAATCCTGCGCGGAGAGATAGGTTTAAGGATTGATACCAATTGCGCTGTCATCGCATCTGAATTTGAGTTCTTAGCTGACATAATTGGATAGTTGGGATGGGAGGAGCCACCCACGAGTGGAATTTTATGCGATATCGGGCAGACAATCTGAGCCGACAATGCTGCAGCACAACAATTTTCCCAATGCTGTAAATGCTGTAAACAAGCTGTCAAATCAAGAAAAAAGGCCGGGAAAAAAAAAGCAGAAAACTAATACAAAAATCGGCTGCAAATCAAAGAAAAACAACAAGAAAATCGACAAATGCGGCTGCAGGCATATGGAGACCAGTTTCGGGAAGATGAAGATGAGTTGGGGCCAGAGGGGTTGGAGGGGGAGGGGGGATTTGCAGCGCATTATGGAACATGACATGGACACGCGTTTTGATGAGCAAAGATATCGCGACTTTGTATCGCCAACCAGATACAGATACAGTCGCAGATACAGATACAATTACAGTCGCAGATACAGATACAAACTTTGTACTTACGCGTTAATATGGCTCAGGCATAAATTAGTTAAAATGCACAACTCACCTGCGAAAGAAAAGAAGGCAAAAGAAATGACATTAATTCAATTTGTTGCATTGCAATTTGTGCTTAAACAACAACAACAACAACAACAACAATAATAACATTAAGCGAGAGGGAGAGAGAAAATAATTAAAAACTTTACGGCAACATTTTGAAAATTGTTTTGAGGCTCCCAAAGGCCATTGACGGGTCAAGAAATTGGCATTCTAAGGGAGCGCCCCCCCCCCCCCCCCCACACACCTCTAAAGGCCGGCCACCTACCCTTAAGGCTGCTGTAGCTTAAAAAAAAATATATATTTTTACGATGAAGCCCCGCCGCCGTCCCGTAAACAAAAACAACAAAGCGCCCGAGGCGGGGTATTGTTGCTAGGTAGCTAGCGTGGGCAGACGGAAGGGGGAGAGGGGGGATGGGTGGGGGTGGTGGGTGGGGTGTTCGACTCGGACAGCACAGGACAACTGTAGCCTGTAATTAAATAATGCCCATGCCTACTTCCGGCCAACAACAGCAGCAGCAGCAGCAGCAGCAAAAAGATACAAAAGTATCTTAACGGCATGCGGCGCCATTCGAAGTTGAAGTAGCAACATAAATATATATATAGACATATGTATGTGCGGCAGCAGCACGCGAGCGGAGGGAAGCTGTTTGCTGTCTGGACAGCGCAAAATACAAAAAAAACTAGGAGGCAAATAGAGCGGAGGCAGCGGGAGGAAGGGCAACACACGCCAAACTATTGCTCCCCTAGGATAAATTAATAAATTTTCAAGCGAAAGTTGCCACAGGCGAGCGGGGGGGAGAGGGGTGAGGGGGCGATAGAGAGAGAGAAAGGGAGGGAGCGTGAGAAAGGGACGGCAAGAGTGGAGTCAACAAATAAACAAATAATCGTGGCTAACAGCGCAAAAAATAAGTACAAATAAAAAAAATAAAAAAATAACAAAACAAGAGTCGCGACTAGTGGATACCCTGGAACGCTCTGCTACCAAACACAGTTATCGGTTATCGGACAAAAAAAACTTGGGAGCATTAGGAGGAACTACGATCAAAATTTCAAGTCTCTAGCTCTTAAAGGTTCTGAGATCAACGCGTTCGTACATACGGACGGAAAGGCGGGGGGAGAGACAGGCGAGGGGACAGACGGAGGGGCAGACGGACAGACAGACGACTTGGCTATTGATGCTGATCAAGAATATATGTATATACTTTATGAGCTCGTAGACGTATCCTTCTGCCTGTTACATACATTTGCTCAAAAACATTATACCCCTTTTACCCGTTTTCAATGGGTTTAGGGTATATAAATTTTCATCTTGCTGAATGGCAAAGAATTTTGAATACCCTAACTGAAACAGAACTAGAAATAAAACAATAAAATATAATATTAGGTACATTTTAAAATAGAACAGTTAATTGGCATTTTTTAGAATCTTTTGATGAATATTTATGCACTTCATGTTCAATATTTAATATTTCTTATAAGAAAAATATTAACAATTCATAAATAGTCATTAAAAACAAACAAATATTAAATATTGAACCTAAAATGCATACAAATTCATCAAAGATTTAAAAATATTCCACAGAAAATGTTGAACATGAAATGCATGAAAAGATTTAAAAGCTTAACAGTGAGAACAAAACAAATTTTAATGTTTCTAAGTAGATTTAATAAATGATATATGCCTAAATTTATTTGCCTTTTTTTTGGTTTGTAAAAGAAAAACATATCAGATAGTTGAAATTTCCAAGGCTTACAAAATGAACGTAAAAGTCGGCATACCCTGTGCTAGGTTCTTTCTGAAGCCAAACGAATTAAACTTATGCTGAATGCCTGACGATCATAATGACACAAATGTGATGATGACGATGATAATCATGATGATGACGATGGAGTCTATGCCCGGTCATATGCGACACTGTATGTTTGCACACACAAACACACACACACACACACACACACACACATCTCGCACATATTTGTATGCACATGGATGTGTATTTGTCGGCGAGTATGTGTATTTATGGTTGGTTTGCTGCGTTCGTTGCAAGCAACTCAGAAATTATCAAATATGGCAAATGGCAATTACAATTTGGACTTTCTCCAATCAAATGCGCGCACATGGACAACGATATGCGACAGGCACATTTAACGAGGAATGCACCAGGGATGATGGCCAATAAAAATCATCATCATCAATCTGTCTGAGTTTAAAGAGATATTAACGCAAGGAATCGCTTGCTCTTTCAAATTAAATACAGAAATAAAATCCATTATAATTTAGCCCGAGTGAGCTAAGGTATGGAAATTCCAACGATTCTTCAAATCTATAGATATGCGTAGGCACTGAAGTTGATTTGATTCACACACGATTATTTTATAGCCATCCATTAGTATTATAGAAGGGACACGCACAAATGCATTATGTGCTTACGAAATTAACTTTATTAGATTGCCAATAGAAGTTGTAAATATTACAATCAAATACATGTAAGCTGTGGGCGTTACTTAAATTCATAGAAGGGCAATATTTGAAAATACGTTTTATTTTATTTGCAAAACAGAACATATTTACATGCATGACTTACATACATGCACACATGCATGCATATATACAAACATACATGCATGCGAATATACACATATGCATGCATGCACATAAACCTGCACACATACATGCACATATATGTATATGGTAAAATATACATATGTGCATGCATACATACTCACATGTATACATACATACATGCACACACATATGCGTAGATATATACATACATTTATACATACATGCAGCATTCACACATATAAGCACCTAAACATGCATACATACATCCACACATGCATGCAAATATACATATATGCACACTAAAGGGCATACATATGTGAACATACATATACATATATGCACACATACATGCAAAAATACATTCAACACAAATCGCGTTTTCCATATATATACAAAGGGATTTCGTTTGCTCATATTTTTTGTGATTTGACAACTTTAAATTGCTTTAGGAAATTGTTTAAAATAGCAACAAGAGCAATAATCAAATATTAGGAAAAGTATTATATAATAAAAGAAAAGAAATAAAATGTTGTCTAAGAAACTTTTTGTAAGCTAATCAAAAAGATTCGCTGAAGATATCAACCCTGGCAGTTGCATTCCCGTAAATGTCGCATGAGCATACATGTATGTGTGTGTTTAGAGAGAGAGAGAGAGAGAGGGCAACAAATCACTTTTGCCTACTCAAAGCAGCCAGAGTTGCCCCATTTCGGAAAGTGGGGACAATCCATAAAGAGTTTCGTGCCGCCGCCCTTTAACCCGCTCGGCAGCCAATGGACCTCTCCACACCCCACTAATGGCAGTCTTTAGCCCCGCCCCGCCCCGCCCCCCCTCCTGACCAAGCAGCTGTACAAATGAAAGCAATAAAATTATGGGCAATGCCATTTTTGGTATTTTTCACACCGAGAAAGCGTCGGCGAGAAAAGTGGCTGAGAGCGGAAAAACGGAAAACGCGCAAATTTCGCCAAAGTTTTTGTTTTTGTGTTTCCTTTTTGGTGGCTTTTCCATCTTTGCATCTTCGATGGGGCGACCTCAGCGCCCCCCCCCTTGGTCGCCCTCATGCGCCATTTAATCAAGAAAAACACTTTTTATTGTGCAAAATTATGACAATTGTTGTTGTCATAATGATTGTTGTTGTTGTTATTGTTGTTGTTGCTGGTTGTTAATGTCAAAAGTGTTATTGTTATGCAGACAATTACAGCAGGCGATAAAAATGCTTAGCTGCTAGTTGAGCAGGGGCGCGAGTGTGTGGGCGGGCGGGGGGTGCTCATAATGAGCCTGGGCAAATGAGAAAATATGTTTATTAGCCAAAAAGGATAACGACTTGTGGCACTTGGCCGCCAGCAGCTGCGACCTTTTGGCCGTTTTTCAGCTCGTTTTTTCTTTTTTTTTTCGTTTTTTGTTGATCTCTCGCTTTTTGTTTTGCCCCACGCTGATCAAAGCCGAAGCGATCGATGCGAAGTATTTATTTATTTTAGCCACAGACTCTTCACGAGGCGCCAACAGCTGCGCGCAGCAGCACGCCCCTGCCCCCAACAGCAACAGAAGAAGAAGAAACAACCAGCTGTTAACAGGCAGCCAGCGTGTGGGGATCGTGGAGCGTGCAGCATGCAGCGTGGATGATCTTCAACCGAAAGCACATTCCATTGCGGCAACATCTTGTGTAGCAACATTCGATCTAACTGCATACGACAAATGTCAATTGGCTGGACAAGCTGCACCACTGCCCCGCCGCACCACACCGCACCACCCCGCACCACTCAGTGAGAGGATCAACGATCGTGCACAGTTTCAGGGCTACTGCCATTAATATACAAATGCCATATAATATACTAGCGGGTATAACCCGGCCTTGCCCGTGGCACGTATGTTATTAAATCAATGTTCTCAAACAAATTTGAAATGATTTTGAAACTGATTCATACAAACGTTTTCCGCCAATTTCCCACTGTTGCAAGTGGAATTTCCCAAATCGCTGAAACACGTATTCATTACATTCTTATGCAGAGCTTTAAAAATAAGTTTGAAGCAAATCGGACACAACTTAAAACTTCGCCCAAAAAATCTTTGAGTCGCATTCCACCCGAAAAAGATTGGATTCTGCAAAAAGTGTGAAACAAGTCTCAAATGATTTTTCTTATAGATCTCTGGAAATGAATTTGAGCGCGAAACGTCACCCACCAAATTTTTGACTCCCATTTCCACCAAGGAGGAACGGATTTTTCGAAAAGTGTGAAACACCCCTCAAATAAATTTGAACAAAGATGTTTGAAAATAAGTTTGAGGCCGATCGGATGGTAAACAAAAAAGTTACATACAAACGTTTTTCGCGATTTTTCCACACTTGCGGGTGGAATTTCCCGAAACCCCGTCTTAACGTGCACCTACATCACATAAAGTAGCTACAGTAAAAATTCCAGCTTCCTAGCTCTTACGGTTTGGGTTGTGCGTTGATCACCAATCAGTCAGTTAGTCAGTCAGTCAGGACAAACAGTTATATATATAGAGATAATATACTCGATCAATATTCGATTGAGTTTCAGAATATATTTTAAAAACGTGTTTCACACTTTTCGGCAAATCCACGCTTCTTGGTGAAAAATTGAATAGTCAAATCGGCCTCAAATTTTTTCATTTTTCATGTTGGACAGTAGAAAAGTAATCGCAAAGATCTAAGATATAATATATATATACTCAAGGTTTCCTGACCAATCTGAAGAAGTGGCTGAAACGGGATTCACCAGCTTCTTAAGCTCAGCTCATAGGAATTAATAGGTCGGCAAACTATGATTATATATTATTATATATAAGCTTCTTGATTTTCATTCCCAAATCTCTACATATGTAAAATGCAATTTGAGACTTGGAGCTTAAGTTTTTAGGGTGAGAATTACATTTGCCAAGGATGGGAAATGTGTAAAGATGAAAAATATACTTTATGGAGTTGGAGATGCTTTCTTCTGCCTGTTAGATACATTTTGGACCCGTTATTAGCCGGGTAATACCAGCGATACATGCAGCTAGAACGTGCAAAGTTGTGATGTGGCATGCATGTGGAAAGGGCAACTGAACGTGGACACTTTCTGGAGGCGCATCGGTTGATCGATCGTTCGCTCAATGAAAGCCCATGCATCTTAGTCTACACTGGAAGGAAAAAAGTGTAGCAGTTCGATCGTTGCCTCAGTTGCTGCCACAATTTGCGGCAACTTGCAGTCAGTGACACAGCTTGAGTTGAGGCGCACCAAAAATAGCAAACAGGCACTTGACGCATGTTGTGGCAAGTGGCAAGTTGCCTCAAGTTGCGCATTGTCGATCTTTTTGCGCATCGCCTGACCCATATTTATTTTTGGCATTGGTATTTTGCATATTTTTAAGATAGTTTCTGCTTTTGCTTTCCCACTCACCGAAATGGAAAGAACTTTTCCAGAAAATGTCGTCCTAGGCTGCTCGTTGTCATCATGTGGAGGGGCGGCGGGAGGGGGGCGGGGGGGTTTGGGTGTAGGGGCTGTAGGCGGGCGACGCCCAAGACGAACACTTAACTGCACTTTTGCTTATGGACTTTCGGCCTTGTCTCTTTATTAGTGTGTGTGTGTGTGTGTGTATCTGTGTGTGTGCGCGCCTCGCAGGAAATGCTTCGCTGTAAACTGCGCACAATGCAATTGAAAATACGCTTTAATTAAACTAATCAGACGTTATATATACACCATAATATATATACATATACACCAAATACACAACAGACGCCCACACACACACACACACACACACATGCATACAGCTGCAGAAGCTTTGTTGTACATAAATTTTAATGGGCTTCTTTCAAGAACTTTTCATTAAATGCAAAATTTTCACCAACGAAAAAAAAAAATATATATAAGAAAAAACAATAAACAACAATAAACAAAAACATTTAGTTGGGAATCGCGTAAGCCGACGACGCGTTTCGCTAGCGATTTGCACGTGTTTTTGCTCGCACGAAATTTCTTCCAGTCGCCCGAACCCGAGTGATATACCACATACATATAAACATAAGTATATAGTGCATATGGCGTGGGCCGTGACCGTTTCCAGAGTGACTAATCCGAAACAAAGATACGTTTAGCTTTAGGAATTGACAGATTTATCTTTTTCAAGCATGCACAAGTCTTAAGTGTTTCATATATGTATGTAAATATGGATGGGATAGGGTTGGGAATGCCCAACTATTTTCCAAGAACAACATAGATTAGGGAGTACTAGGGCAGAGTTCTAGTAGAATTCCTAGTAGTTAAGCTTGGGCTGCATCAGTTTTCTTTAAAATTGATTTTTTTTTTGTCTTTTATCGCTTTTTTTTTAAACAAATTTTGCATTAAATTTTAAAGCTTGTTCTCACTTTAAGCCAAAGCGAACTGTTTTATATGTTCTTATGATAATACATAATAAAAGATCTGCCAGATATAGGTATTATTTAATATTTAATGATTTCTTATTTTGGGGAACCCAATATATCAGGCTAGTTATATAAGAACAGTTATAGCAGGCCAAGTTTTGATGAGAAACTGTTCTCAGCTTTTGGAGACTTAGCTCAGCATTCAAATCAGAATTTCAGTAAAAACTGCAGCTAGTTTCAAGTTATTTCGAATTTAAATTTTATGCTGATTCTTCTGCATACTTCTTCGATCAGCCGGATTCTATTCAAACGGATCTCCATAAACTATTTTTAACCCTTTGCTATCCTTTAAAAAACACAACTACTCTTATTTTCTCTCTCTCCCTCTCTCTCTCTCTCTCTCTCTTTTAGCTCACCAAGGTATAATTCTACACTCGTGCCAATTTCTCGACTGATCTGAACTTTTGGTTTGAACTTTGCTGGCTCAAAATGTAAGAAAAAGAAGTAAAAACAAAAAACAAGCGGCAATAAAACAAACATTACATAAATTGCGAATTTCATTTACTGAGCTTCGTTTTTGTTGTCGTTTTTTTTGCTGCTGCTGCTTCTTCACTTTGTCGCTTGGCAAAAAAGAAAGAGATACAATAAAAAAAATATCTCTTGTTGTTGTTTCTTAAGCTGTTTGCGCAGTTGAGCGTTACCGTTAGGCGACGGGTTACAGCACGAGAGCAAAAAAAAAGAAGAAGACAAATGCAATGACAACAACAACAACAACAACAGCAAGCTGGAAGATATTTGAGGCTGGCGAAATTCGCTTGATTTGAATGAATCACAAACGATCTGCGCGGGAGTCCGTTCGAGGGCAGGGCTGGGGCAGGGGCAGGGGCAGGGGTGCAGGCACACTAACACATACGCATACGCACACACACACACACACACCTTAAAAACACACACACACACTTCGTTTACGCGGCGACTAAGAAAAGAGCCGCGCAGCAGCGCTTAACGACGACGACCGAAGACCGAAAAGAAGGCCGCGCGCGCGTTCACATTGAAAGTTTAGCTGTGACTGAAGGCGACGACGCGACGTAGACGCTGATGCGGCGCCCCCAGAGCCAATGGCGCACTCAACACACAGCGAGAGAGAGAGAGAGAGAGAGAGAGAGCAGGAAAGGCCGTGAAAGCAGCAGAGAGAGCAGAGCACACTGGAATGAGCGCAAGATGTGTGCGCAAAGCGATTGCCGCATGCGTGCGAGAAGGAGGAGGCTGTCAAAAGAATTGGAAAATGGAATATGAATACACGATTTTTGGCCAGAGCAACAAGAACAAGAACAACGGCAAGGAAGCCATTTGCTTGGCGACCAACCGACCGACCGACCGAACAACCGCCCGCCCGCCCGCTGGCTGACTCACGCAACTGGTGGCAGGTTCAATCAACTGCAATTTAGCTGTGTGGCAATCAAATCGATAAGCGAAATGCAAATTAATTAGCCGCCGCATGTGCAGCACAAATGGAAAATGTAATTTCGCAATGTTCAGTTGAATCAGTTCCAGTTTCCAGCCATGGAGCTGCGCCGCCAGCCCACCTGTCCAGCTTGACCGGCTTGGCAGCGATTTTCTCTTGATGTTGGCTTGACGCGCTTTTCACCAGGGGGCCGGGCCGCTGTATGGCGGTCTGGTTTTTCCGCGACTCGCATTGCCAATAGCCGTTACTGCAGCCGCATGCGGAAATGTGTGAAAGAGAAAGCGCATAATCCAATAAAAGCAACACAAAGCCAACAACAACACAGAAAGCAGCAGGCGTTAAAGGTTTTCTTTTTGTTGTTGTTGTTGTTGTTGCTGTAGTTGCTGTTGCCTTGATAAAATAGTTGACAACAAGTGCAGCAGCCCTGAGGCATGTGCATGTGGTAAGGTGAAACCCGTTGCGGTCTCACAAGGAAATAAACAGCTAGGCGAGAGCGGGAGAGCGAGAGAGCGAGACATTGATCGAGAGCGTTTAACTGAGCGCTGAAGCGTAACTGGAACTGGCGACTGCAACCGAATTCAAATGCAAATCCCCAGTGCCAAGTGTTGAATGCAACAAGAACTTGACGCCAACTGCGTCATTTGCCACCGTTATGAAAACTCTTGACAAAAACACAAAAACTGTTTAGGCTGTAAATATATGGGAAATAGAGCGGAATTTGTAGGCCAAAAGGATTCATTGTTCAGGCATAACCAAGGTTAAGATAAGTTAAGTTAGAGAGAGTCTATAAAATACATATATATAAAAAAGCTAGAACTGGTTGCGAATTGTAAACGAATTTTATTTTAGTACAGTAACAAGCTCAAAACAAATTTTAAAAATTTATATCTGAGTTTCATTATTGAATTAGTTTTTTTGAACGAAGAAACACATTTAAGAATAATTTGAGTATGAGACTTTTAAATTCTGATAAATAAAAGTTAAATATTCGAAAATAGGTTTGGGAACCGTTTTCTATATACACAGGAATTTATTGAACTGTTCATGGAGAACAAATCTATAAAATATGTTTAAAAAAAAAATTAAATTAAAATAATATTGAAAGACATGCTAAGAAAGCTAGAACTGGTTGCGAATTGTAAACAAATTTGGCAAAAGGCAATAAGGCAAAATTTTCAAGAAATAGAAATGTTTTTTTTTTTATTGCAAAGTTTTATTATTAAATCCATTGTTTTTGTATTCTTTCAGATGCGCTAAGTTAAAAATGGGAGAATAGTTTTGCAACCGTTTTCTATTTTGACTATAATTTTTTAACAGTTGATAGACAACAAATCAAATGATCTGTAAATGAGTTGATTTATAAGCACACAGTCAGTTTTGTAAATTGCGCAACTGACACGCCCATCGATTAAGGCCCAAAAGAAAAAAGAAGAAGTATAAATAAATAAATGCGAAAGTTGCAGCAATAATTAGCAAGTTGGCAACGGAAAGCGGCAATAACAACAATAATAACTCTCAAAATTAATATGTGCTTAGCAGAGCCAACTAGCCATAAAAGTGATAGACATATTAACCCAGTACTCCACATTTCTCTAGCTCAACGGGCACGACCACGACACAGGGCAGGTGGGAAGGGGGTGGGGTGGTCTGGTGCTTGACGGCGACGACGAACAAAGTAGCAATTTTCAGCTTTGTTGCGTGTGGGCGGCGCTTTGTGGCAGGGGCAGGCTGAGTCTTGTGGGTTGTCGGGGGAGGCTGCGACGGAGGGGAAGGGGGGGGGGGCGGCTGGTTAAGACTCTGGGTATTGGCATAAGTGAAGCATGCATGCCAGACACGCGAATGCGATAAAAACTGTTGCCGGCTGTGACGTCGACGGCGGCAGCGTGGAAAATTTAGTGGCAGCCATTGCATTCAACGAGCCAAAAGCAGGAAACAAGCGCAAATGTATCTCTGGCTTTGTTGTTGTTGCTGCTGCTGCTGCTTATTTACGACACGGCTCGATCCCTGAGCCGCCCGCAACACCACCAGCCCCACTTGGTGTACACATTTTCCAATACACTTTGTAAGGAGGGAAAACCTTTTCTTTAACTATTCGCCTTTTTTTCGGGCCGTTTGCATTTGAAATTGAAAAACTGGTTTATGACTTGGCTAACTTTAGCTACGTGCACTGAAAATCGAAACGCCAAAATAAACTGTTGCATGCTTTTAGGCTGAGAAAATTTTTAGGCTTCATCGATTATTCGGCATTGGTTGTCTGCAGGTTAGCGTATTTGGGGTGCGGTGGTCACTTGGCCTGTGCCTAATGGCACAAGCTGATCGCCTAAGCGGCTTAGCAGCATGTGGGCGGGGCGTGGGGCGGGGTGTGTGGGTGGCTAAGCTTGAGAACCTGCAAAATGCGCCGCCCTGGCTTAATATATGCCTCGTGACGTTAGGGTATTAACATAGATTGCAGTATGATGACTATGTCGTTTGGCTTGCGTCGCTTGGATAAGTGGAAACTATATATAGAAGTGGGAAATTCTATATTCATACAGATATGTATCTGTACAAAGTAGATGTACATAAGGAAATTATATATACACTCAGAAAAATGAATCAAGACAAACAATTTGGTTTACCTAAGGTATAGGCCTTAAAAGTTGGTATTTTAAGTGTATTTTTAAGAAAGCATCTATGCCGCTAAAACTTTGATTGTGCCAAGTGGTTTTCGCTAAGTTTTACAGCTATTTTCCACTCATAGCAGTGGATTTAAAAAATCAAAGACACACGTGTTATGCTTAAATATTTTCAAAACTCCATTGGAATGAAATGTATTTATTCATCGATGGGAGTATGAGCCAATAAAAACTTTGACTGTGTCTAGTGTTTTTTCATAAGGTTTGAGGTTTCCACCCATTTTCCCCCTTTAGCAGCGGATTTATAATATTGAATGACACACTTGCATGTTATCAAAACTCTATTTGAATGAGAGTAGAAAGTATAAAGCTATAAAAACTTTGATTGTGTCAAGTGATTTTCTCTAAACAATAATCTTTCCACCTATCTTCCACTTATGTCAGCGGATTTGTAATAATTAATTACACACGTGTTGCGCTTGATTTTTTCCAAAACTCAATTTGAATGAGATTTACTTAAACCGCATAAATGTTCTAATAAAATCAAGAATATTTTAAAGTTGTCTCGAGCCGAGGCAAAAACTCTTTATATGCATGTTGCATTCTGTATAGCATCCAGCTTTTGTCAATCAAATGCATAGTTAAGGGCATTCAAGCGTCGTGGTGTTGCATGTAATAATACAATTTATGTTTTTGCCTTCACTTTCGGCTGCGGATTACTCAGTTCAATGAGAATGTGCTGCGGCACGCGTGTCTGCCCTCTGGATTCCATGTCCTGCACCACCTGTGTGTGTGTGTGTGAGTGTGTGTGTGAGAGAGTGTGTACATGCATGATAAATGGCTTTTATCTTTTTAAAGCACTTCAGTGCACGGCTTTGAAAATTGTTCGCCTAGCAGTTGGAGGCTCATATAAGTTCGAAAATAAACAGCTAAAAGTGCCCTGGTAGGGAGTGCCCGACCTGAAAATACCCTGAGCCCAGCGGCAAGCTGCTGTTGCAAGCATTCAAAGCCTTTTGCTATAAATACATACAAAAAACACACAGAAACGAAAGCACATTATAATGTGCATATATGCATGGGAAATGCATTCTTAATTAACCTCGGTGCTTATAGTCCGATCTTTATGTAATTTTCTTTAAAGATAGGGGTCTTTTCCAATTTCGGGTGGGCTGGAATAGACGAAGGTATTCAAGAAGGGAAATCTTCTTCATTTGTGCATTAGCCTCTAAGCTCGTCGTTCTGATCAGGAATATATATGTATATACGCTCCATGAGGTCGAATCCTTTTTAGCTTTTGTCAATGGGTATACAAAAAATCGTTGACGCGTCTGTTGCCCAAAAAATGATTTCATGTAAGTGCCACGCCCACACCAGCGGCTTGCGGCATGCGGCATGCGGCTCGAAGCGAAAGTTGGCCTTTTTGCGTTGTTGTTTTTAGACTGTGGCAGCGTCTGCATGTGCCACAAGTGCAGCAGTCGCAGCCGCCGATCGTCCTTGTCCTTGTCATCGTTTTGGTCCTTTGTTTGGGTCGGCGGCGTTTCGAGCTAGTTAATTATGGCGTCTGATATTTTTCTTACACTTTTCGCATTTTGAGTTTAACTTTGGCTTTTCGCATTGACGCTGCACTCAATTTGTTGGGGCACATTAGCTACGAGCTGCAGATTAAGCTGAGCGAGCTTAAAGCTCATTGTCCAAATGCTTTAAACTTATGGGAAAACAGAGGAACTTAAAGCTAACCAGGGCGGGTAATATAAGGTTTTTCCTACCAGCGATCTGCACTTAGAAATCTCAAAAAGCTTTAAGAAAAAGCTCAAAAAGGGAACTTTTTGTAAGTTCTTTGAATGTTCTCAATCAAACAGAGCTTTAAGATTAAACAAGGGACTAGCTTGCGGACTGCTTTTGACTAAAAAGCTCTTTGAAAGCTTGACAATTGTAGGTGATTTGGCTGGCAACCATAGCCGGTTTGTGAGCATCATATTGGCCGCATGAGTCATCCGGGAAACTGCGCAAAACTTTTGATGCTGCTTATGAAATGCGTTTGCAGGCTCCGCTACATTGGTTGGCGATTGGCTGAGGGGCAAGAGGCAAGGGCAGCAGGGAGCTGCCACCGTTTGCTTCATTTTATCATTAATATTTAAGCGTCGTCGATTCAATCGATTGATGCCGAGCACGAGGACGGGGACGACGACGAGGCGAACGGCATTAGTTTTAGGGGGGGATGAGAGGCGAGCAAGGACCACAAGCAGCATAAAGTGCGCAAAAACTTGCCAACTGTATGTGTGTGTGTGAGTGTGGTATATGTGTGTATTTTGTATCTGCTAAGTGCGCACTTGATGGACAAGACGACAGGGTGTTGGGGCAGACAACATCAAGTTAAATTGAAGTTGAATTTCTTGCGTTGCGTTTAATGAGCGAAAAGTAATTACTTAATTAGTGACTCTCTCTTTCTCTACGTATGTGTGTGTGTGTGTGTGTGTGTGTGTGTGTTGGTCTGTTGTCCATTAATGCAGCTTAACATTGATGTCCAACTCGCATTTAAACTTGATTAGTTTTATGGGTCCCGCTGCCAGGGGTTGCCCTGCCTCACGCAATTCCTAATCACTGTCCGCCGCGTGCGACGCCTGCCAAGCAAATCAAAATCCAATCAATGGACAGTTGGCATATTGATTACCACGCCCCCCCCCCCCCCCGCTCAATATAAACGCTGTGCGCCTCGCCCCACCCACTTGGCGGGCAAGGACCGCGTCGCGACAGCGGGCGTGAATTAAACTTTATGTTGCCTGCTTTTGAGCGCGCGCTGTTTTATGGCCTAGCCGAGACATGCACCCCCGCCCCACCCGGCCGCAGCAGCCAAGACACAGCGTCCGCAGCGGCGCGAGATGACAAAAAACATTTTGCATACTTTTAAGCGCGCACATAAAATTCCACTTTTTTGACATAAACACCACAAAATGGAACGTCGCAACACCTGCGACGCCGATGCCAGCGTCAACAGCAAATGCCGGGCAACAACAAATCAAAAGCACGACTAAAAACTGGAAGGGTGTGTGTGTGTGTGTGTGTGCTGGCAGTTATGTCTAGTAAATAAATAAAAGCAATAAACAGACAACAGACGACAGTCAGCAGCAGGCGCCTTAAGTAGGTGAGCTACACACACACACACACACACGCATACATCAATATACATATATACATGTACACATTTATTTATATACATATTTGTAATCTACATCATTTGAGCAAAGCCCCGGCAAAATTAGCTTTTTCCTTTAAATTTCAACTCGATGCGCCCTTGAAAGTTTGTCAAACCAATTTCGCCATATATATATATATATATATCTATATACTATGCATATGTGTATATATATGAGCAAAGATTCAGTTATGCCATACGCTCGTCTAGGATTTCTAATGAACGCTTTGAATGCTTGACTGAACACAAGTGGCATATATAATGTGATCCAATTCAGTTGCTTATGCCATTTAAGTCATATACGATTTTTGTATTATGACACAGATTGCCTTTAGATAAATCTGGGATCAGTTTACCAAGCGTTCAATGATATGGCAAAGCATATGGCGTGTATATAATTTGAAATGTAAGCCATACAATGATAGCTCCAAAGATGCCAACGGCACGAATCATTTAGGCAAGTGCACAATCTAATTTAATCTACAATTTCCGGAACAATTTCTGAGTACTTAAAGCCGTTTTACAGATAAAACGAACTATTCCGAAATTCTAATTCTCAATCAGCTTAATTTCGAAAACCTTGTGTGCAACTTTACGAGATTTTGTGTTCCTAACTTTTTGGTTCTAACTTCAAAATTAATTAAATTATTAGAATTGCTTCAATGATTTCAACCTCTATATACCGGTTCGTACCGGTTCGCTTCCGCTCAAGACTTCACAACCTAGTCCGTTTTCTCTAAATAGGATATTTGTGAAAACCATTTTTTTAAAGAACTTTGACCAACAAAAGACGCCAAATGGATCTTAAGCCTAAACTATGAACAAAAAGCCAAACCATATAAAAATCGTTTAGATTTTAACCGAGTGGGAAATTTTCACCTATGTCTATATAGGATATTTTATATATATATATATATATATATATATATATATATATATATATATATATATATTATTAAATATATAAAGAGAGGGAGGTATATTAAAATGTCGAGTGTATTGCAAACAATTTTCATAACGTTCGCAACGCTCTCAACAGAAGGCAATAAACATCTTTTTGCCAGCTTTAGACTACGAATTCGAGCAAAATGGCGGCCAACTGTCATATGTACGCACAGCTCAATGCGAAGGGGGGGGGGAGGCTTGGGGGTTGGCGGTTAGGGGCTGGGGGGGGGGGGGCTGAGTGGATTACACGCACAGAACAAGCTAAAGATGTCGCGAGTGAGATCTATGTGCTTTTTATGTTGTCGTCCTTGGGAACCTGGGCACGAGTTGGCGTTCTCCAGAAGGGAATGCCGCACTCTTGTGTGGGCGGGGAGCGGGGCGTGGGGCGGGGCGTGGGGTGGGGTGGCGGTCAGGTGGTTTAGCAACGAGCAACGTTTGAAAAACAACAGTTGAAATTCCCATGGCGGCAAACTTTATTCTATTACGACTTGCGAACAAACACAAACAGGGCACAATTGAAAGTTGCGTCTTGGCCAAGTTGGTGGCTGCGGTTTGGCATTGTCTGCTGCCAGCAGCTTTCCCCAGCGGAGGAAAGGAAAGGGAAAGGAGACGGTGAGGTGTGCGCCGAGCGCCACATTTATGGCATTCGGGATTTGCATGGAGCTTAAGAGTTGCGCGTTGGAATTAGTTAAGTTCGCATTGGTTGGGTGACGCAGGCATTAAAATGATTTAAATTAGTTAGGCGTTCGGTTCTGTGTGTGTGTGTGTGCACCATGGTGTATTAGCGATGCGGCAGCTGCGGCATTCGCTCGAGCATGCCGCCATCTAAATCAGCTAAGCCAATTAACTAGCCAAGCAGCCTAGCTAACCCCGCGCAGCTTACCCTGCGATGCAGCCAATAAAGCATGCTTAATGCCATTTTAAATTCATAATCAAGCGGCCAAGTTGAGGAACTATTGAGTAACCTACAGGTAGGCAGGCAGGCAGGTAGGCAAAACAACGTTCACTTTCTTCACAAAATATACGAAATTGTAGCTTATAAATGTCATATATATATATATATGATAATTAAATATATATACATATGTTGTATGGTAAGTGTCCATACTCTGCATGGGAAATGCATTCTTGGCTTAGTTCGGTGCCTAAAGTCCAATCTAAATAACATTTTCGGGTATAAAACATGTCATAGAAAAGTGTGTGCATATCAAGTCGTAAGGCTCTCCCTTGAAAACAAAGAGTTTTTCAGTTTTCAGGCCATGTTATATATATATATATATATATATATATATCTTAAAGCTATCAAGTCAAATCGATATTTATCGATTTAATGGAAATGGGAGTTGGGCGAAATGGGAAACATGCTAAGGAGCTCTGGTATATATACATGTATATATATTTATATATATATTTATATAGATATATATGTATATAGATTAAATTTCAATAATCTGGCTTTCAGCTCGCCCAACTGATCAAGAATCTGTATAGTTTAGATTGGAGCTTCCATCTGCTCGCTACACAAGCTCATTTTATACGCTTTGTACACATTAATATGCGATGCATAAGAATATAAATTTAATTTGCCTTTGTGTTTTAAAGGAGCTACAGATCTTTTTTGATGCCTATCGAGAATATCCTTCTTAGTTAACTCAGTTAACGAAGCTAGGTACAAAACATTCCTAGGTACAGCTGGCTTCTACAGATTCGACTGTCATTCAATCATATATCTCTATATATAAAGCTGTTTGTCCTGACTGACTGACTGACTCAAAGATCTTTGTTCAAATTCATTTGAGGGATGTTTTGCATTTTTTTGGAAAATCCATCCCTCCTTGGTGGAAATAGGGGTCAAAGATTTGGTGGGTGACGTTTCGCTCTCAAATTCATTTCCAAAAATCTATGTGAAAAATGATTAGAGAAATGTTTCACACTTTTTCCAGAATTAAGCTTTGTCCGATTTGCTTCAAACTTATTTTCAAAGCTCTACATAGGAACTTAAAGAATGCTTGTTTCAGCGATTTGGGAAATTCCACCGGCAACAGTGGAAAATTGGCGGAAAACGTTTGTATGAAAGTTGTTTGTTTACCGTCCGATCAGTGTCAAAATCATTTTTAATGTATTTTGGGAAAATTTATTTTATACGTGCCACGGGCAAGACCCGCTATATATATATACATATATATATAGAGAGAGAGATATATACGTTATGCAACGTTCTTCTCATTCTGATGCCTTTTTACAGGGTACTAAAAAAGCGCCCACTTAATATGGGTTGAGTGTATTTGAGGTTCTTTCCGTTGAGCTGAAAGTGGCTACTTGAGCACCTTAGCTAGTTGCTAAACGAGCTGTTCGCCCACCTGTCCGAATGTGAACGGCTAATTCCAGGTGTTTATGCCAGTGGCTAACCCTTAAGCACACGGCAAATAGTCCATTCAAGAATGCTTGGATAGCCACAACCCTTGAAAAAGCTGACAGGGCGCACTTCAACAACACACTTCAGCCAATTAGCAAAGTGAGGAGCTGCAGGTGGAGGTGAAGGTGTCGTAGGGACGGATGAGGCAATAATTGTTGAAACAATGCGAGACGGAAAGATGCTAATAGAAAATGCAAACAACATATTAAACAATTAAACGGAAATTAACACAAAATATATATATTCACACATTTGGCTAATTGCAAAGGAGAGAGCGGGAGAGATAGTAGCTGGGGCCACTTCATTAATAAAGGAGAGTCGAGTTCATAAAACAGGAAAAGCGTAGCGGAAATGAGTGCTGCAGCCAAATGAATGCGTGAAAATATAGGTTTAGATAACGCCAAGCAGCCAACAAGGAGCTGAGCATCTAATGAAGCACCAGGTGGAGCCAAACGGAAATTTGGAGGCAGCAGTGGCAAGGGGGCAAGGGGGCAAGGTGGCAGCAGCAGCAGGAGGCAACTTAAATATGCAAGACAGCGCGCGGCTGGGCGCCAAATGTGCCACTCCTGGGCATGCCCAGCTAGCAGCTAGTAGCTCCCGGCTGTGGCAGCTGTGGCAGGCGTGGCAGGCGTCGACTGCGTGTCGTCTCGGCGTCTTTGGCGTAAAACATAAACTTGCAACACTTTTACCTCGGCATCAACGTGCGGAACGAACGCCCGGAAAGCAGGCGAAAACAAAAGCCAACGAAATTGATTTTATGCAACGGCCAGAAGCTATCCCTGCAAGGATCTGCCGGACGAGAGACACACAGACAGACACACAGACAGACAGACACACAGACAGACAGACAGACGGACGGACAGACAGTATGCTAAAACCACAAGAAAAATGGTGTCTCTGCTGTAGAACAACGGCAAAAGTGACATAAATAAAAGCCGTGACTATAAATCTAACCCATAAGCAGTTAAAGAGTCAGCCCCAAGATGCGGCACGTAGGATTCCTCCTCCCATCAAAAACCAAAAAGAAAAAAAAAGGCTCAGCCCCAACCCGTAGCTGGCAACGAATACCGCAAAATGCAGATAAATATGTAAATAGATACAACTTGGATTATGTTTCGACAACAAAAGTGAAAAGTATTTTACACTTGATGTGCAAAAAAATAAAATAAGAACGAGAAAGCACACCGAAAATGTAATACCCTTGCAGACATTTGCCTGACATTTTTGCAGATATGTGAGAAAATACAGAATATTTTGCCAGCTTTATGATATATGTAGATTTCCGATTTTGATGAGATTTTGTATATATAGAGACTGGTTCGCATAGAAACCCGATTTGGAATATATTGTATACTTTATGGGCTCAGAGAGGTCTTTCTTCCGTTCGTTACATATTGCATGACAAAATTATAATACCCTCTACAAAAGTAAGGAACGAGCATTTCTCAGCGAACTTTTGATTCGTGCGCCAAGGCAATGATATGTGTAAGTATTCACATAAAGTATGAATAGGAAACAAAGTATTCAAAGCACAGACGGACAAGAGAAACACAGGACACGTTGATAGAAGAGGCCAATCGCGATGGTATACAATATTTCTGGAACCTAAAAAGAAGCAAGCACTTAAAAAGCTGGGGAAAAAAAGCTTAAATCAAGTTTTAACATAACATGAGCACAAGTCTTTATGCCAATTTTTACGCTTTTTACCAGATTTAAATTGAAGAACTCGATTTGAAATCCTAAAATACCTTTGTTTTATTTTAAACAAGAAGAAGAAGATTAACCGGCGTTGCACGGTCAAATAAATAATTTCGAGCATTGAAACGACAGCAAAATGATTTAAGTAGTTGCCACTAAATTCTAAAATGAGAAAAATGAAAACTGTAAGTACAGTGAAAACTCTCCGAACTCTTGAGCGGCCATATCATTCCCACCGTATTTGGCGAACACTTCTCTTGAGCGGACAAAAATTGCCCGACTGTCGCACAACAGAGTTTTCACTGTAGTTTGGCTTGACCCAATGTTCTCATCTGTTTTATACTTATTAACATTCAATTAAACATAACGTTGAATTTGAAACTAAAATATTAAATATTATATATTAAATAACATAACTTTGCAATTTCTTTAGCTTGTTGCGTGGTTTGAACCGCTGCTTTTGCGCTTTTTGGTCCGACGCTCGGAAACCCAAGTCACAGAGGCTCTTTGGCATCACTTGAAGTTCGATTTTTTGGCGTAGATCAATCTCAAGAAGAAGAAGGTCGCTTACCTTATGCTCTTAGTTGCTCGCCCGACATTAGATTTGATTTACTTGAGAGCAGCTGGATGGGATTAACAATTTATAAAGAGCTGACAGTCGAGTTTCTTGGCCAGCTTAAAGATGCCTTGATGACTTGTCTGAGCTGACATTGTCAGGCTGTTGTTTAACCCGATGCCGCGAAAGCCCCCGCCACCTACTCCTTTTGGTCCTGCTACGTGGTCGCACTTTTTGTCACGCTCTACTTGGCCACACTCCGGCGCCGAGTCATTGTCAGTTCGAAGCTGAACCCAGACACACTGTAAACACCGTCAATATCAACAGTCTATTAAAATGCCAGTCGAGGCATTGCGTACCAAGCCGTGCGACCTTATCACAGAGAAATGCGCCAATTCCCGTAACCTGTACCAAAAAACCAAACCCAACCACCCTAGCCAAACGCTTTTTCTACTTTCTTTCTTTCTGTTTTTTTTTTTTATATTCTGTTTGTTGCTGTTGCCGATGTTTTCAGTTGTTGTTGCCTTAACATGCGTTTTAATGTGACCCTTGCGGGCTCATAAAATTTCAACGTTTCTTTGATGGTTTTACCCGTAGTCCACCTTTTCCTGGCTACCTTTTTCCCTTTATTTTTTGTTTTGTTGTTTTTCTGTAAGCTTCGATTGATTTTGATACGGCAAATGAACAACAAACAACATGCAGCATGAGATTGGTGGTAGATTTGGATTCCAACCGGGGCAGGGCCACAGGTAGTTGTTGGCCTTGGCATGCGGACTGCTGCCGCACTGGAATGTAGGCTTGCAGGATTTTGTGCTTAGACTGGAATTGTTTGCACATAATGCCTTTACTATTAGCAATTAAAATGGGTTGGGCATAAACCTATCTAAGGAGTTTTGCTGGGCTTTGGCTTGAGGCTTGAGAAATATGCAAGTCCCAGCAACTAGTTATTATTCCCATTATTAAATCAATCCCAAAGGACTTAGACAGCAGGCTGTATGTGTAGGGATGGAGGGGTGGAGGCAATATTTTGTCTCTCACATGTTGAGCCTTTAAGAAACACCTGAGTTTTCAGCACAGAAATCAAGTCCTTTTACACGCTGGGATGGATATCTAGGTTGGATAATAGAGGGTTCGATTCTCTTAACATTAACTGTAAGCCAAGCTGTAAACTTTGTAAAAAGTTTTCTTCAATTTCTGAGCTGTCAGTTATAAAGTAAAACGTTCTCGAAAAGAGCAAAGAAACAAGAAACTCAACTACATTCGGCGACAAGCACTGATGATAAAGTTTGGTATGCTTTACCATGCACTTTAACATGAACTGCAACTTAAGCAAATATTCAACAAGGAAGAGGTTCTAGTCGGGAGCTCCCGACTAGGGGATACCCTGAACCCTTTTCTTCAAACAGGCGATAGGTATAAAATGAAAGATACTTGATATATATATACTATTCTAGAAGCTACATGTCAAGTTTGGTGACTCTAGCTCATATTATTGGCCGAAATTGCTCCAAAAAACAGGATTTCGATAGCGATTTTATCGATTACTTGGAAACGGGACAAGTTATCGAATATCGGAAACAAACTCGATCTACAGCCAAAATTACAAGTCTCTAGCTCTTAAAGGTTCTGAGATCCTTGCGTTCATACATACGGACGGACGGACGGACGGACGGACGGACGGACGGGCAGACAGACTGACATGGCTAAATCGACTCGTCTGTTGTTGCTGATCAAGAATATATATACTTTATGGGGGGTCGGAGATGCTTCCTTCTGCCTGTTACATACAAATACATTATGCCCTTTTTAACCATTTTTAATGGGTTCAGGTTGCTTTAATCTGGCATGTGTACCTACACCCTATAAAATGAGTTTGTGTTTTTTAGTTGGCAAACGAAATGTTCCCGATCTCAGTATACTAAGCGGGCCGATTTTTGCTATGTGAATAAGTGAATAAATCGCCATGATTTATACCCGTTCGCACACATTATATTTTGACGACACCGCGTTAAATACATACAAATGATTAATTTCAAAACATTTTGGGCCTTTGGGCCGTGCTACTCGATGAGAAATTTGTGGATTGCAACAACTAGATGTGGATCGTATGCTGCACCATATACACTATATATATATAGTATATACATATCATATACATATATATAAGGCAATAGGTATATACTTATATAACTGAACGTCGGCTACTTCTGCTGCTTGCTGGCGGCAGTAACTACTTCGGCTACTTCGCTATCAACAGCAACAGATGTAACTGGCGGCCAGTTGTATTCATCATCGGCATCATCGGCGGCGGGCGGCATTTGTTGCCCAGTTGTTGGCTGCTTATTGAGCCGCTCCACATTGGTGATTTGGGCCAATTCGAGCAGTTGGCCCGCATAGTTTGGCAACTGGCGCATCAATTGTATGCCCTCCTTAATGCTGCGATCGTAATACTGACGCGCCCTCAGGCTCAGCTCGCTCTGGGCTGGCACCTTGACCGGCAACAGCTGACGCATCGGCTCCAGGCCCTTGGCTATGCGCTGATATAGTTGATCGGCCGTTTCTGTATTACCCCAAACACCGACCCGATTTGTAAAGTAAATGGCCACTGTGATCGCAGCAGTGCGTGCCATCAATGTGCTGAACATTTTGGTCAACTTCATTAGCTTAATAATATGACCTGATCGGAAATATTAACACGTTTTTTTTTTGGAATTTTTTGGTAAATTTTCTTCTTTTTTTTTTTTTTGCTGTGCTTTAAGCGCACACGAACAACGAAATATTAAAAATGAACTGACGAAAATTTCACAGGATATCAAATGTGAACAAAAAACCAAGTGAGAATGCGAGACTTGTGGATATCCTGTAAGCTGGCAATAACTAGCTTTGAGCCAGCGCTCTTTTTTTCTCACAAATCTCATAAGTAAGATAAGTAAGAACATTTCGGCAGCCTTCATGAGTTCTACGCAATTTTAAGCATATGCGAATACTAAGCAAATATGGAAATAAGCCAGATAGATATTTAAATATATCAAATTTATTGACAGTGGATGAGACATTTAGCTTGAATTCGGCTATCCACATACTTATTACACATAAACTGTTGTCTCCAAAAAATTCTCTCATTGACTTTTACCCATTTTAGTTTTACAGGGTATAACCTGGGTTACCCCAGGTGGGTCTATGGTCTAATAAAAACAGTTCACACACGAGTACGCAGTGCGTAAAGAGCAAAAGGAATGCGCTTTAATGTGCCAGCATTGTGGTCGAAAAGGGGTTACCGCAACGCCCCACGCCAGTCTGCCCAAAACAGACAAAATTCCCCAACCAAATTCGAGCAAAATTTTATAGATAACGAATGCTGAATGCGCTTACCGACTGATTTATGAGTTCAGGTATTACAGGTTAATTGAGCAATACAACAGAAAATGAAACAAATCTGGCCAGGATTCACACCATTCGCAGCCAACTTAGTGCAGCAATTTAGAGTGTTAGTGCTGCCAGATCGTCGAGATCGAGTAGTTTGGCAATATTTGTATTCTTTACTGTCGATCAAAATTTAGAAAACTGTGTATGTATTTAAATCATAAAACCGACTGTTGAAGTATTTTTGATATAAATAATTAAATTTTTCAAAATGACCCATAAATTTAAAAAAAAGTATTTTATGAGATTAAACAAATATTATAAATTTGTCATAAAACGTGTAACGCATAGAAGGAAACATTTCAGACATTTCCATAAAGTATAAATATTCTAGATCAGCATCCACAACCACGTTGATATAGACGGACATGTCCGTCAGTGCATATGTCGGACCCAGCCAGATCGGACCACTATATCATATACCTCTCATAGGATCGACGGTCAAAAAGAAGATACTTCTCTAGAAATCTTTTTTGTTTATCAAAATATCTTGTTTAACTATCAAGCTTACATTTGAGCTAAATCTTATTAAGATAGCACTATTAGAAAAATCGATAGAAATATTTTGATTTCCAAGATATTTTCCTCAAGCTCAGCATTTCCCAAATATAAACAGAACCGTTAACTACAAGGGTATTAAATCTTCCGCATGCCGAAAATATCTTTTTATATACTAAATACTTTCTCGTTTTAAATGAATGCTGCAAAAATTCGTATAACGAACATCAATGAAAACTAAAAATAAAAAAAACTTTCCTCCTCTACGCGCTATGATAAGCCGCGTGATATTTTGATAGTATGCACTGCGATGGGAAAGGGTATGAAAACCACTATCAAAGGCGGGTGAGAAAATAAAAAAAAAAAAAAAGGAAGCGGCAAAGAGTCACGTGAACCAATGGAGCAGCCAGCGAACCCAACAAGTGAGTAAAAATCTAATCCATTACTCAAACCCGCAAAAGCAAAAGTAATGGTCGGACCCAGCCGGAGAGGGATGTAGTTGTAGTTGGGGGGTTTAGACGGGGTTTGCAGCAACCAAAAGCGGCGTAAATCTTTTGTAACGTTTTAGTGTCCCTTTTGTTGTTGGGTTTGGTTAGTTTGGTTGTTGTTCGGCAGATGAGCTCCAAGAACAAAAAAAAAAAACAAAACAAAACAAAAAGAACGTTCAATTGAATGGTCCCGTGCTGGGGCCAGGCCGTGTCTGGTACGTGCGGCATATGTGGCACGTCGATGCGGAAACGGAAATAAAATTGCAATTCGACAGACCAGTTGAATGTCATTTTAGTCCGCAAAACCGTAGCGAATCGCCGGTCAGCCCTTTTGTCCCGTGACACCAACTTTCCAATGTCCATGCCCAAAACCGAAAAGCAAGTCCATGATAGCGTGCCCGAATCTGAGACGTGCAAATGTTTGCGGCCAACTCTGGCCACATCACGCTGAGTTCAAGTTCGAGTACGCTCTGGCGCCTCCGATTCCGGTTTTGGGACCATTTTAATTTTCACAACTTTTGACCCAAATTCATTTGTCAGATCGAGTGGCAAAAACCGGTGCAAAGTGCATATAAATAACTAATAGTGTGACCAGCTTGGGTGTCAAAGGTTAACTCTTTGTCTATCGTTGGGGGCGTATTCACGGGTGGCTCATAAACTGTTAGGCAAATGTGCCAAAATGAAGTTTGGCAACAATGCACGGCAATGCACGTTAGCAGATTGAGTTACGTTCGTAACTAAACTAAACGCTGATAGCTACTAACTAAACTGTAGTAAAAGTGACATTGTTTGACAAACATGAACATTTACAGTGTTGCTAAAGGATGTGGCAAAAGTTCACCTGAAGTTTGGCAATAGCGCAGCCATAAATTTGAGCAGCTCCATGAACATGAGCAGCTGTGCGCAGTCTTTTATGTTGAGTATGTGTACTTTAAACTGTTGACTAAGGCACGATATTATTTGGATAATGAGTCTTCATCTGGTGAAGTTTGGCAACAAGGCGAGTGCAGTAAAGCTTTCTAGATGACTTAAGGGGTTGTATGTATTGGCTTTACTATTAAAAACTTCAGACAATGTGATAATGTGAATCCTAGTAACAATGTACGAAGGCGAAAAGCTAGATATAATGATAGCACGATCCTTACAAACATAATATACTTGAATATTTTACTTTTAAACGATAAATATTAGAACAATGTATGAACTCTTTTTGAATTAATCGTGCACATTTAACCTATTAAAGAGCAATGTATCGACATTTGCTTCTTCATAAATAAGTTTGGCAACACTGCTAAATGTGATGAAGTTTGGCAACAAGACAAACAGTGTTAAATGTGCTGAAACTTAACAACACTGCTACATGCAGTGAAGTTAGGCAACAGGGCAGGAAATGCTAGTAAATTAAATGGTTTTAAAACTAGCCAATAAAAATGCTGAAGGAAACTCTTTAAATTCATTCTACTAATGAGCTAATGTCAATTCAAAGCTCAGCTCGAGATTTACATACAGTTTAACAACACTGACAAATGTTGTGAAGTTGGGCAACAGGAAAAATAATGCTTGTAAACTGAAATAGTTTTAAATGTATTCCAACAATTGCTAATAGAACAGCTCAAGGAAACTTTTCACATTCATTTTGCTTATGGGCATTATGTCAATCCAAAGCTCAACGCGAGATTTAAATACTTTAATCAAAAGTTGAACACTGACAAATGTAGTGAAGTACGGCAACAGGGCAAAGAATGCTTATAAATTAAATAGTTTTCAAACTATCGCAACATTTGCTAATAACATAGCTCAAGGAAACTTTTTACATTCATTCTACTAATGAGCTTTAAGTCATGCTAAAGCACAAATCTCTTTTGGTATGCATAAAAGCCGCAAATATTTTTGGCTGGCTGCCATTTAAGCCTTAATAGTCGGAAATTAAATCAAGATTTGCGTGCTACACAAAAACGGAAACGGAAAAAGTGAAATGCCAGCTAGCAAAAAAAAAAAAAAAAAAAAAAAACAAAGGAAAAAAGGGAAATTGCAGCCGAGGTATTTGCATATTTGTCGCTGCTGTAGACCCTGGCCCGGCCCAGCCAGACGGACGGACACTGTCATTTTGACCATGAAAATGAAAATATGTTCGAGCTGTGCATAGCTCATACCTTTTTTGTTTTTGCGTATTTTTGTGGCGAGACTAAGAAAAATGTTGTGTGTGGATTTGTAAAAAGCGCAAGTGTAATTAGTGTGAGGCTTAACGGGGCTAAACAAACTGTCCGCGCGCGTGGGCCGAAACCCGAGGCCCGAGACCCGAGACCCAGACACAGACCCAAACCCAGTCGCAAAGAAACCCACAAAAGCGGCCAGTTTCTGCATGTGGGTTCTGCATGGATTTTGTGTTTTTGTACAACTATTGCCAAATTGCCATTTGAATAGTCGCGAGGCCTGCACTCTGTGGGTCGAGGGTCGAGGGTTCCCACCAACAGCTGATGACTGCCGCAACTGCCGCAACTGCTGCAACTGCAACTGCAACTGTCTCGCTGATAAATCGCATGTGCATTATTTACGAGCGTTTTTCTTCATTTTTTTTTTAGTTGTGTCGCTTTTGACGTGTGTATTTTATGCATGGTTACTTTTTATAGCCGGCACCCATGACGTATGCGTGATGTGGCGCTCCCAGCAGCCGCTGCCGCAGTCGCTGTCGCAGTCGAGGCAACTGTCTGCTGCTTGGACATTTGTTTAAGACGCCGTCAACAATTGTGAAACGGCCTTGGCAATTGCTACAAAAAAAAAAACAACACCTATTGTTGTAAATTATGAATGCATTTAAATTTCCAGTTTATGCGTGCGACAAGCTGCAGCCGCAGCGAAATGAAGGGAAAATAGGTACTTCAATATAACTGTTTATGGCATGAGAAAGTTGTGGAAATTTTCCTGTGATTGTGTTTATAGCTGAATGCATAATTTAGCCCGCTATAATTACAATTCGAAGACTTGTAGCTAGATCGGAGCCCACTCAAGGGCCTCATCCTTAGTTTAAAACGAGAAAGTAAGCATATTTTCACCATACCGTAGATTAGATACCCTTGTTAGCAAAAGCCATATGGACATATGCCAAGTTTCAAAAGCCATATGTTAGCAAAAGCCATATGGACATATGCCAAGTTTCAAGAATATCGCTTTAAGACTGTTGATCCTGATCGAGAATATATATACTTTGTGTCTCTTCAATTCATGACAAAATAATAATATAAATAAAGACTCCAACATATAAACTTGTACAAAATATTTTCTGCCATTTAGAAAATTTAGATAAATTAGATACATTTTAGAATTAAATCTGATTATTGTTTTCTATTTGGCAAGAATTGTTCGCTATTTGGAAAAAACATTCTATTTGCTTTACAAAAGTTATTATTATAATTATATTTATTTATTATTAAATTATATGATGATCACATTGTATATATATAGATATATATTTTATTTTTTATTTAGAATTTAGATAAAAATCTGATTCACGTTGATAACTAAATACAAATCTCGCATTAACAAAACCAATTTGATGTGCTTATGACCTATTAGAGCAACAATAACTAGCCGTAATTAGTCGATTTGTTAACACATATCAAGTTTATGTTTATCCAGTTGACATTCAGACCATTGACATTCAGACCATTCACCGGGCAGTCTGAACTCTGCGCTTGTTTATGTAGCTGTCACGGGCAATGAGGCTCAGTTTTATGGCAAAACTTCCGGTCATCAATGCCTTAATGTTGTTTGTTGTGCAGCATGCAACAATTGCCAACAATGCTCGACAATTCGGTCAACAACATCTTGCCAGCTTTAATGAGTTGGCGTGCATGGACCTCATCAAATGTGGCCTTGATGGCGCTTCAAAGTAAACAATATGTTGCACTTTCTGCGAACTCAACGACTCAACCATGTTGGCCAAAATAGAAATAGTAACAAGTGCGGAGCGATGCCAAATGTCATGTGTCGGCAGAGGGGGGTTAGGGGCAGCTGGAGTATGGGGGGAGGGGGGGGGCAAGGGTGGGGGTTCGTGCTAGCAGAGGGAGTCGCTTACAGACTGAGCACAGTGAGAGCAAAAGTCTTTTGATTTATGCGCAGCAATTAATTTTTTGCGCATTTTGCTACCCTGTAACAGCAGCAGCAAGGCGGGTATATTGGTTGGAAAGAGAGATTGGTAATTTTTTGTATATTTACTTATATAATTGTTAGATGTGATTTTCGCAAATGTATCTAATAAAAAGCGCGACTTTTCGCTAGAATTTCACCGTGATATCAAGAGATGAAAGCACTTTTAATTGTAAAGCCGCATTGCTTGTGTAAATGTTAATACGAAAACTACAGGGTATTTAGCACAACAGGTTAAGAGGGTTTACGCTTATGCATTACCTTTTGAATATAATAATAATCTCAGGAACGAATTAATGAATGTCGCTTTAGATACTCGTCATAGACCTAAATTTACAGGGTATTGCAACTGATAATCAGATTAAAGTTGGGTCCTACAAAACAGATTTATCACAATACCTGATTTAATATTAAAATTTGTCTCAAATAAGACTCAATGTTACGCTAACTAAAAACATAAATGCTGCAGGGTATTTGATAGTCGTGCTGCTGTTGTTCCTGCTGCTGCTGCTGCTGCTGCGGCTGAATGTTGCCACGTGGAAGCTGGCGTGGCCAACAACGGCGACATGGACATGGAACTATGCAAGAGGCGACATAGCATGGAACAGCATGAGTTTACACGCACACACACCACACACCACACAGACACACACACACACACACACACATGCACACTTAGCACATGAATGTGTGCGTCAGACAGGGACAGAGCGACAGCCCGACAGACAGACGCACGGCAAGGTGCGTTCACGCGTTGCAATGCAGAATTTAATGCCCCTTACAGCACACAGCCCCGGACCGGGGCATAGACACACACTCGCACTCACACACACACACACACGCACACACACAAGTTTGTCATTTGCCGGTCCGAGGCCTGCTCGGCATTTTTGTGCACGGCAACGGCGACTGCGGCAGAAGTTTTTGCGGCCAAAATGGGCAACGCTTTGGAATTTTAGCTACGCTTTGTTGCCTCTCCTGTCTGTGCGTGCGTGTGTGTGTGTGTGTGTGTGAGTGTGTGCTGCTGTTGTTGTTGTTGTTGTTGTCGTGCTAAGTGTTTGTTATGATTTATATCGGTTTTATTAAATGTTTCAACAACCTTTTGGCAAAAATTATTTACTGCTGCGCACCGAACACGCAATTCTGAGCACATGAAATGCGACAGCCTGCTGTGGCATGGTCCCCAACCTAGCTTGGGGCATGCCCCAAGCGTGAGTGACATCCAACTGGAATGTTGCAAGCTGCGTGGCTGCGCCTGCCACTTGCCATTTGCCACTTGCCACTTTGAACGTGGCCAACGCGTGTGGTTAATGAGTTTTGGCAGCAGCACTCAAAGTGCATCCCCCGCCCAACCCCCGCCCAGCCCCGCCCAGCCCAGCGGACAGGTAGCCGGCAGCAGCAGCAGCAACAGCTGCGTGGCAACCAATTCTAATGGCAAAGCTCACTTAAGCTGCCAGCCAAAGGACAAGAACACAACTTTTGCCCACTCACAACGCAGCCTTAATGCTCTAACCAAGCTTGGCTAAAGGGAATGCAGACAACCTGGCCAAGACCTGGCCTAGACACTAAGCATCTACTGCTAAGGAGTCGATTCCTGATCTCAAGCTAAATATTATTCACATTGTGCTGCCTGTTTCTGTTTTGAAACATCAAAGAAAAACTTGATTATAAATGAAACTGCAGAAATTCAAGGCCGAGATTGCAACAAAAACTTTTGCTAGCGTGTTTCTTGGTTAACAATTTTTCAATACAATTAGAAATCAAATTTTTTTTTTTAGATAGTTTTGCTTATCAGAAAGGCTGAAAATTGCATATTTAGTGCACTTTCAAAAGTTTTTTAACTCAAATCATTTTTGATAGAGCAAAGCTTAAGTTTTGTCCAACTAATTGATTTAGTTCATGTTTAAAGCAAAACATTTAAATTCAGTTTAAAAAGGTTTTTGAAACTTAATAAAAAAATAAATAGCTACTTTTGACATGGTGAAAATCATATGCTTAATTCAACTTGCGCTGCATACGTTCAGACTTAACATAAATCACATTAAAAATAAAAAACGATTAAACTAAAGCATGTAAATTATTAATTGTTAAGTTTTCAGCTTAGGGAGCTGTGAGCCGAGTTGCCTAACATAGAATTTCCATAAAAGAATAACTTCGTCTGCATTGAGCATCAGGAAAATGTTTCATTGCTTTCGAGCCAGAACCACTTGAGAATTAGTGTATGCAATTTGTGTTATATGCCTGAGCTATGTTAAGCGTAGCACAGTTAAGTAACATATTATGCCACTTTTTATCAATTTCCCAAGCACTATTTTTACCTTAGGCGAACAAATTTTATATGGAAATTGATTTAATTAAATATAGAAAAATTGTTTAGCATTTGTTGATTATCTAACTTATCTAACTTAGTTACTTTTCTCAGCTAGTTTCCCACAATTTAAACTTCAAATTTATTTATTCAAAGAAATTCAATTTCATTTCATGAACTGGAAAATGAGTGAAAAACTTTCATAAGCTGTTCTAATTATTATTACAACAACTTTTTTTGAAGAAAATAACATATTCTATAAATGCATAACATATATAATTAGCTAAAACCGTTTGGGAATTATAGTTTAAATTGTTATTTTTCGCTGGAAAATTGTAGTATAAAATGAAGTATGAAGTATGAAGTAGTATATAAATGAAGTATAGTCCTGTAAATGATTAACATGCAATATTAGCTAGCACCGATTGGGAATTATAGTTTAAAATTTGTCACTAGATTCTGAAAAATTTGAGTATTTGCTAGCTTCCACTTGCTTAGCTATTCAACCTGCGCTGGCATTAAATTATATAAAGCCCCATTTGTCTTGCGCTTGCTTACAATATAATAGAATACTATGCAGGGTAAGCTGAAAATGCTATTGCCATTATTTCATATTTATTTACGGTATCTAACTACTTGGGGATTGTCGCTTCAGATGACTGCGACTACGACAACGGCGCCGACATCGAGGACATTGAGCACATTTAAGGACAACATGCTTGTGTCGACATGCACGTTTCTGACGGCTTTATTGTCAGCAAAAGTTCCAGTACCCCAAACCTGGCCACCTGGTCGGGCTCCCTGTCGAAGCTGTCTTTAGTTTTTGCAAAGCAAAAAGAACGCTGAAAATGAGCACAAAGTGCTCCAAAATGTCGCCAAGTCGTCTCATAAAATCTCACACTCTACAACTAGTCAGCTCTCTCTCTCTCTCCCTCCCTCTCTCTCTCTCTCTCTCTCTTTTACTGCCTGTCTCTGTCTCGCCGTCTTGCTGTCTCTTTTAGAGCCACGCACTTGAATGACTTTTCATAACTTTATAAAAGTTTGCACAATGCAGCGAAGAGGACTACGAGGACGACGGCAAGGATGAGGCTGAGCCGCGACAATGAAGACGTTCCCTGACAATGGCCAAATGAGTGGCGGCTAGCTATATGTGTGTGTGTGTGTGTGTGTGTTTGTGTGTGTGTGTGTGTGTGGCAGTCGAAAGTTTTGTTTGGGCCGTGAGTTACTGTGGGGTCAACTTTTGCCTGGCACGTTTCCGCTTCCGTTTAGCGCCATTTGCCTGAAGTCTACACTTGAGCATAATGAATATTTTGCTAAATTGAAATGTTGTTCTTGTTCTGCCGTCACATCCAAACCAGTCCCTGTCCCTGTCCCAGTCCCAGTCCGAACCCAGAAAGCACACCCCACAGCCTTCCCTGGCCTGTTTAAACGGCTTTTGAGTCACTTTCACTTTATGAGTGTGCCGCATCGCCGGCTGCATAAATATGAAAAATGTAAAATTTAATATGCCATTTACGTCAGCTCAAAGTTTTTAATACCCTTCCACAGGGTATTCGACCTATAACACAAGCTTCACTGTATTCTAAACATATGTTTGAGCAGATATCTGAACAGCATAGGTTGACTATATAAAATAATTACCAAAGCGAAAATAGATTGAAAAAAACAAACAAACAATTTTTGCTTGTAAAGCTGGTTTCGCTTTGAAGTTCTTTTCAATATGCAACAAGGAATATCAACATGGAACTTTGAAAAGTCTTTCATAATATATTATATAGTCGTAACAGGCGAAACAAATGAAGGTTGTAGCTGAACCGGTTCGCAATGAACCGTTGCTTAAGCTAAAATAAGTTAAACAAACCATTTTTTTTCAAATAGCTGTTTTGGTTAAAGATAAAAGTCCCTAAGTCGGAACCAAAGCTGGGCTAAAGCGTTCATGAACCATACGAATCGCAAGCTCAAAGACAGTCAGTTCTTGCGAACCGTGAACCGTGAACCGAACCAGCCTGATGAACACAAAATCAGGCAGCTATAAGGCACAATAGCTTCAGCAAGTGTATTTAAGCTAGGTCTAGCCTTTTTTTTTCAAATAGCTGTTTTGATTCAAGATAAAAAAAAAAGCTGGGCTAAAGCGTTCATGAACCATATGAATCGAGCCCAAAGATAGTCAGTACTTGCGAACTGTGAACCGTGAACCGAACCAGCCTGATGAACACAAAATCGGGCAGATATAAGGCACAATAGCTTCAGCAAGTGTATTTAAACTTCGTCTAGCCGCAGTTGACGCTTTCTTTATTGTTTTTTTTTCTTTTAGTTCTTGGGCAGCCTTGCCCCTGCCTGTGGGGAGTCCATGCCCAGTTCTCAGCTGTCGGCGGCCAGTTCTATTCTTGGTTGTCCTTTCAATTTGCATATTTCCTGCTTTTTTTTTTTTGCTTTAGCTCTTAATGTTTACACTCTGAAGGCTGGAGTTGTTTTTCCTTTTTTATATGTCTTTGGTCATTCTTTTGGACTTTTGGTCTTGCGGTCTATTGTCAGGGGAAATTTCGTGCTGTGCCCAAGGTGTGAGAGCCGCCCATTAATGTGTCTGTGAGTGTGTATGAATGGGCGAGCGAATCAGAACCTTGTGGCTAATGAGACGCTTCAGTGGAGCTGCCCCCTGCTGCTGCCCATTTTACAGCTGTCAGTTCGACAGTTCCAATACACGCACCCCCCCCCCTTACCCCTTCCCCTCAAACTGCCCACTCACCCCTTTTTGGCCCTCTTGCATAATTGCGAAATTTGATCATTCGAAACATTAAAATCGCTTGTCATTTATTCAGTTTGTCAATTTCGCTTGAATTTCACATATTGTTGTTGTTCGAATTCGTGAAGTTGTAACCTCGATACGAATTGACTAACTGACTCATTGAGCGACTGACAGTTGTATGCTAAATATGATTGATACGATTGTCTGCTGTATGTGCTCTGCGCTAATGCCACGAATTTCGATATCATCATGCAGCCAGCCAGCCAGGCAGCTAGTGACTTTTGATTGGCATTTGGATTTGAATAACATTCGAGTCTGTAGCTCGCCAACAAGCTTGGCATTGATTACAGTCCACTGAGGCTGTCTGCTTGCCCGAAATTTCAAGGGTTTGGCTTGCCTTGGTATTATACAGTTCTTTCAAATGCATTCCAATGGTCAACACAAGCAACTCACTTAGAGATACAAAACAATCGCTTGATATGAGAAAATAACGAACATTTTTTTGAATTCATGATCGGAGTCAGGTTGCCAACTTGGAGGGAGGAGAAGGAGGACAGTCGATTCGAGGTGTGCTCCTTCTGTAAAAACAAAATACTTTTTTATTTGGAAAATCCCCAAACTCCATCTTTTGAGCATTCTTTTTCAATTTTGGCGGAAAATGGGGCAAGTATCGAAGAGATTAAATATTCGGAAATGTTTACTTTATGGGATCGGAGTTGCTTCCTTCTGCCTGTTACAAACCTATGCATAAGACCAGTATACCCTTTCAAATGGGTTTAGGGTATAAACCCTTTTGTTAGTCAACCACAGATTGTGACCAAGGTCTATTCGTTTAAATCTTAACAGTTGCAATTTAGTTCCAATTAACTTTATGTACAACACATTTATTTCGCCTCAAATATTTTGAGATTCAACTCGGAATTCTTCTGCATATTTCCTCTATAGACATTTATTTGCAATAAGAAAAAGTAAAAAAAATATATTACAAATAATATTTTTTAAGACAATTTATATGTACATAGATCCTAGGAAAACTCAGCCAACTGTTTCAAGTATTTGCGAGACAAAGTGACACCAATTAAACATACACTCACACACGCACACACACTCTCTCTCTCTCTCTCTCTCTCTCTCTCTACACGCACCTAAGCACGAGCTACTTAAATATTTATGCATTTTGATTAATGGGCGCTTGCAACGCTAATTAATTTGATTAGGCGACGACAAAAAATTCAAATTAGTTTGCTAACAATGCGACAACAACAACAACAATGTGAGAGTGTCATCAAAGCAAAAAAACTGCTGCTGCTAGATTAGGCCCGCCCAACAACAACAACAACAACAGCAACAACAACCACAACAATGCAAATAAATTAATTATGTTAATCTGTTTACATGTCAACGAGCTCTAAAAACCACATGAGCTGCCTGACTGGGGGCGGGTGGCTGCACTTCAAGTTAATAAAGCAAACACCTGTCGCACCTTTCGAGCGGCTGGCTTCGAGATAGGGATTCCATACCATCCATTTGTTGCTCATACGCATCGTTGAACCCGCCAAAAATGGGCAACAACTCGAAACGCGCAAATTGCTCCAAAGTTTTTGACAATCATGGGCCAAGCGTGAATCATGATGATGATGCCCATGATGCCCATGATGCACATGATGATGATGCTGATGCAGACGAGCGTATCTGTCAGCTCGTCTAAGACATCATCAATTTGGTTGCCAAGCAGCAGCCAACTCCCGACAAGCCAGGCCCTCGCTACACGCTCCAGCACAACGCTCACTCCTTTTTACACCCTGTATCCAGGGCACTTGGCTTAAGAGGGGTATGATGTTTTTGTGCATTGGTATGTAACAGGCAGAAGAAAGCATCTCCAGTCCCATAAAGTACATATATTTTTGATCAGGAATACGAACTGAATCGATCTAGCCATGTCTGTCTGTATCTCTCTCTCTCTCTCTCTGTCTGTCTGTCAGTCACTCTCTCTCTCTGTCTCTCTTCGATAACTTCACTTTTTTTCTCTAACTACGATAAATATCGATTTTGAGACATGGTTTCTTGAGCCTAACTCGAAGAGTACTAGATATGCCAAAGTTTGTAGCAAGCTCCTCGTAAAGTTTATCCAGAATATTTCGCACAAAAAATTATTTAATTTTATTATATATATTCGTATTATTAGAAACATTTATATTTTGGCTTTTAATCTTTCTATTCTCATATATAAAATACTAAGGTTGACACTCGTTTTCAAGAGCATTATTATATATATGTATATATATTTTATATATACTTCTTATATTTACGATAGACATTTTGAATGTTTGTTGAGGCTGTTCTGCGTGCAGGGCATCTCCAAGTCGGAAACACCCATCTAAAGCTTTCTTAGTGGGTTTTTTTTTGGCTCATTGCATGTGAACCACAAAACACTTTGAAGCAAAAAGTTTTCTGCGGCTGCGGCATATATAAATATATACACATATTTCTATATAAAAATATATGTATATATATATATATTTATTTATTTATATATGTGTCTGTGTGTGTGGGAGGAAGTGTGTGTCAGTCTTACAGTGGCTTAAAATATACTAAATAAAATATTTTCGCCAAAAATATATGAGATTGCTAAAATAAACACAACAAAGTTTAATGTTAAAAATTGCTTGAAAATAATTTAAAAACATAAATACGAAAAAATTTGGTTACTTATTGCCTGAAAAAAAACTATCTAAACTAACCTAAACATAAAGCTTAGTTTTAAAAATCGATAGAAAATAATTTAAAAAAAAACATACAAATTTGTAGTATTAAAAATGTTTAAAAATATAACGACATCGTTTCAGAATCAGGGGGATGGAAAAATATGATTTTTTGTATAGAAAACTTTTATATTTTTTTATATTTTGTATTATACTTCTAAAAAAAAACCTTTAAAGCCATATGTAGGCAAGAATATTTCATTTGCGAACTGTATCAAACGCATAAGTCTAACTTTCTCTTTCTCTTACTTCAACTTAGATCTTTACCCATATACTATATATCTATCTTTAACTGTGGCTCTTGGAACTTGTGTATGCATTTAAAAGCCCTCCTGGAAAATTGTCCTCAATTTCGTATGGTTTCGAGCCACTGTGCAATCATTGTCGCGCTGATGAGCCATCGTGCACTTTAAGCAAATTAGTTACGCAGCTCATGTTTGCTGGTCCTGTTTGCTGTTCCTGCCAGACAAGACCCCCACCCCCACCTGCCCTGTCCTGCCCCTTGATTGTGTGTGTGTGTGTGTGTGTGTGCTTGTGTGTTGGCAAACAAATTTAATAAATAGCTAAAGACACAAAAGTCACAACCCTTTGTAATGGCAAACTTCCACGCACCAGCCCCTTTCCGCTTAGCCCCCTCCCACTCCGCCGGGTGTTGAGTGGGGTGGGGGAGGGGGGGGGGCTGCTCTTTGGTTGGTTCTGCTCGGTTGGGCGTCTGTCAACAGCCGAAAGGCAGCGACGCAGTTGAAACTGAAGAAGCCATCGTCATCCTGGCCATGTCCATATTCATATTTACTTAAGTTTATGGCTCGTTGTATTTGTTCTTGTCAGGGATATATTGTTGTAAATTGTTATTGGTTGTTGTTGTTGTTGTTGCTGCTGCTGCTGCTGCTGCTGCTGTTGTTGTGTGTCCGCATTTGCTTTTGCGGCCAGCCACATAAAATATATAACACTTCATTTTAACATATTTGCCGGGGCCCCGCCCCTCATTTGTTGGCCGTTGTTTTGTTGTTGGCCAAATGTCTTGAGCCAAATTCATGTGACGCCTACGACGATTACGAAAGAACAACAACAGCAGCTTCCACTAACCGCGACGAGGGTCTCGAGTTCGGGCGAGAAAGAGCCAGAGGGAGAGGGGAAGGGGTCGGTATGGAATTCTGGGATTTCGGTGGCCGTTTTGGTAGTTATGCAAGAGCAACGTCTGCCGCTGACTGGCCCCATAATTTATATGCTAAACATATTGCGCTTATATGGATTACAAAAATATTTCTGTGTTTAGTTTTTGACATGGAGAGGAGAGGAGAGGAGGGTGGGCCAGGGCTTGGCCTAAGCAGGCACAGATTTTGCTTTTGGCCTTATTGGCCCAACCCGCTCGGCGGAGAGCACAGAACAAGTTGGCTGTCAAATGCAGTTGCCTTTGACCTTTCAAAACAAAATTGAGTTTCAATTGAGACAACTTATGTAAAGGTCGCTACCTTTTCAAATTTTTAATTACATTTGCATAGACATAGATTGGAAAGCTGAGTTAAAATGCAAGCCGCAGTGCCTTAATGCTTTTAAGGAGAATTCAGTTATGAATAGTATATTCAATTTGGAGTTAAACACAATATTTTACATTGGAGAATGTGGAAATGATTGCTGAATGACAACTAGGTTATAAGATGTATTTATTGGCACAATCTTATAATTTATATCCTATAAAATATATATCATAAATTAATGTACATACATTAATGTATCTGACACATAAATTATAAGATGACAGCCTTTTCTAAACTATTTTTATTATACATTCTTGAATAACTTCCGATTCTTTCACTCTGATCTTTTTAGCATCTGCAGCACATAAATATAACACAAACTTTTTGAATCCGACTCAGTACAAGACACTACAGACATAATTGGGCATATGTAGCTCTTATAAGCTCCGAGATGTGATCAAAAACCAGAATGTGAAAATCGATAGTTATCGGTACTTAAGAACATCGTAAAAAAGTGGGTAGGCCTGCCCTAAAGACCAAATTAAGCATATGAAGCTCTTTAAGCTCAGGGATATGATTTTAAAAAAAGAATGTGAAAATCGATAATTATCGATATTGTAATAGAGAGGGTAAGGTGTCCTGCAGAACAGATTAGGCACATGTAGCTCTTATTAACTCCGAGCTATGATTACACATAACATAATGTGCAAATCGATAATTATCGATATTCATTGATATCATGAACAAGAGAGTAAGCTATCGATGCTTTGAAATAAACTTGAACGGCATGGACAAAAGGAAGTTGCTAGCGTTTAAAGTCTCCAAGATCAAATAGTTTATGCAGACGGACAGGCCGACGAAAAAGGCCTAAAATTGTTGTGTAAAGTAAGTTAACTAAAAGCTATTTAAACCTTTATGCTCATTATTTCAACTCTTTTTGTCTTTTGTAGCGAAAAAGAAACACAAAGAACTCAAAAGTTAGTTCAAGGTGGAACTTCAACTGTCATTATACTCGAACATAGGCAATCTTGGCTAAGCATTAAGTAAATACTACATGTAATTCTTGTAATTATATGATGAATTCTCTATTGTCCCATACTCGATTGTTTTATTTTAAATGTCTACCCTATGCCGATTAAAAACTGTTTATAACAGAAGGGTATAACGCTTGTGTCCAAAGGTAAGGCGTAAAGGAAAATAGCTAAGATCTTTTATAACATCAGTAATCCTAGAACATCTGTCCTTACAGTTATTGTATACTATAGTTATATTCCTTATAAGTAAAAGCTGTTCGACTGTTTTTAACAGTTGGGGACAACCATGGGAGTTGCAGATTATGTATTTTATTTTTTGTTATCGATATCGGTAAATATCGTTGATACAATTTCTGTTATCGATATCGATTTTATATTAAGTAGCATAAATATCGTTGCTAGAATTTCGCCTAAAATTATAGCCACATAAGCTGAAACTTTATACAGATATCTCAGATATCTTTCATGATCTACGCCCCAAAATGAAGAAATACATTCGAGCTACAACCCTAATTTTTGGTATATGCACCTATTTGATTGTTATCTTCACATGCTCAAAGCTGAACAACGATCTGCAGTGATTGAAGAATATTTTTTTCAAAATATGAAGCAGCAGACAGATGGCGCATAGTCGCTGTGACATGGCTGCTTACAGGGTATCTGCTAGTGCCTACTTATGTATGTTTGTTTGTTTGTTTATTTTATGCACTGTTCGCACAAACGGCAATTCCCCGGCAATTTCAGACTGACTGACTGACTGCCTAGGTAGCAGGCACCTTGTAAGCATTCATGCATTTGCCATTCGCATGAAGCGCTCAACGATGCATGAACCATTCTGCAGACGAACTGTGACTCTGTGACTGCGACTGCGACTGTGGCACACACACGCACACATATATATATGTATATATATGTATGTATGTTTGTACGCCTGAGTCATGGCTGGCACACCCACGGCGCAACACCTTCCTGGGTCTATGCACGGGCCAAGGCCAATACTCATCCGCATCGGCAATTGGTCAGCCGAGTTCCAAGTATTTGGCCTGGCCACAACAATTGCCCCAATGTCAATTTAGCATGACGAGGCCATTAGCTGTGGCCAAGGATTGGCCAGCACGGTAGCAGGGCTAGCAGGCTGGCATTGGCCACTTCCTTATGGCTTACAGTCTAGAGCAGAACTTTAGCACGCTTCGTCACTTACCTATGATGCACATTGTGTAGCTGGATCTGGCGTGTTGTTGTTAGTCGACGCTGCGCCGTTAGCCCACTGACTGCGCTGCTGCTGCTGCTATTGTTGTTGTTGTTGTTGTTGTTGTTGCTGCTGTTGCTGTTGTTGCGGCACCAGAGGGGAAGCTTGTGCAGCTTCTTCACGTCCGGCGAGAGTCCAATGATGCGCGTGGCAGCGGCACTGGCACTCAGCGGTGACGTCATATTGGCCAAATCGCTGGCATCCGTATCAGCATCGGCCTCAAGCTGCTGCTGCTGCTGCTGCTGCTGCTGCTGGTGCTGTTGCTGCTGCTCGCTGCGCAGTCGCCGCGTTGAACGACGCTGCGGCGGCGGCGGCGTTGTTTTTGGGGCCAAGCGGCGACGCTGCAAGCCATTCGCTTGTTGTTGCTGCTGTTGTTGTTGTTGTTGTTGTTGCTGTTGCTGTTGCTGTGTTGTTGTTGTTGTCGTTGCTGATGATGTTGTTGTTGTTGTTAGTCGACCCGTTTTCACGGGCCTCAATTTGATATCACTTAACCATTGTGGGCGTGGCAGCTGTATATTGTTGTTGCTGCTATTGTACTTATTGTTGTTGTAGCTGTAGCTGTAGCTGTTGTTGTTGTTGTTGTTGTTGTGGATGTTGTTAAGGTTGTTGTTGTGGTTGTGTTTGTTGTTGTTATTGTTGCTGCTGTTGTTGTTGCTAATGCTTTGCCAATGTTGTAGCTGCAATTGCCTTGAATGTTGCAGTTGTTGTTGCTGCTGCTGATGATGTTGATATTGTTGTTGCTGCTGTTGGTTAATAGTTGCTGCTGTCATTGCTGTTGCTGTTGCCGCTGTTGCTGCTGTTGCTGTTGCTGCTGTTGCCGTTGTTGTTGTTGTCGTACCATGATTGGGCGCTGAACGCAAATCATTCAGCATCACATCCAAATCGCTGGCCAGCGAGCTGAGCAGCTGCAAAGATCAAATAAAATGAAATAATATAGCACCACAAAATCTGCAAATCTCACACAACATCAAGACGAGTCGAATTTTGGGAGACAATAATTAAAGAAAAAAAATAAGACCAGAAACATCGCAGATACAACTTTCGATCCCCATTTTTCATTCAGACATCTCAAATGAATTCTCATGCAGCAATTTGTGCATGAGTTTGAACCAGTCACTTCACCCACCTAAGCTTTGATCCTCATTTAACACTCACGATTTTGCAAAAGATGAGAAAAAACTCTAAAATTCATTTACACAAAGATACAAATGTATGAAAATATAGCTGCTTGTGTATGGATTTGAACCAGTAACTTCGCCTAGCTTTAGGCAAGAATAATAAAATCAGACTAGAAACTTCGCCCATACAACTTTTGATACCCATTTTTCATTCAGACATCTCAAATGAATTCTCATGCAGCAATTTGTGCATGAGTTTGAACCAGTAACTTCACCCACCTAAGCTTTGATCCTCATTTAACACTCACGATTTTGCAAAAGATGAGAAAAAGTTCTAAAATTCATTTCCACAAAGATATAAATGTATGAAAATATAGCTGCTTGTGTATGGATTTGAACCAGTAACTTCGCCTAGCTTTAGGCAAGAATAATAAAATCAGACTAGAAACTTCGCCCATACAACTTTTGATACCCATTTGTTATTCAGACATCTCTAATGAATTTTCATGCAGCTATCTATGTATGAGTTTGAACCAGTAACTTAGCCCGACTAAGGTTTAATTCTCATTTTCCACCCAGATTTTGTAAAAGATGTGAAATAACTCTACAATTTATTTTGAATATAGAGGCAAATACAACTGATTTCCGCGTATTTTCCACACTTGTGGGTGGATTTAGCAAAAATCCCGTCTTACTGTAACAAGAACTAAATACACTAAAAATTTCAGCTTCCTTATTGGTCAGAACTAACCAAATTAGTCAGTCTGAGATTCTATATTCTTCGTCAAATTAAAAGCTGATAAATGTAGTTGTAAAAGATTCTACAGATTGACTAGCTGCAATTTCTTTATGATCTAGTCTCTAAGTGTTTTAGCAATTCTCATTTATTGCCCTTCTACTTAGCCTTTAGACAAGTGCAAATTGAAATAATAGTAAGTGTAATAGTATAGCTAAAGTATAATAAAGTATAGTAAGTATAATAGTATAGCTAAAGTCATAAATTGAAAACTCTGATGCATATAGAATGTACAATTTTTCTGTAGAAGTGATCCACTTGGCTTAGCTTTTTTCGCGAAATATTTACAAATATTTGATTGAGCTAAACAAAAAACAAAGAAGAAAAAGAAAAGCGATTCGCTGGAAAATTGCAATAGCTATCAGAATCGATGGGTAATCAAGTTCTATGCAAATCTGTCAGGTTTGTGGGTTAATGAACGGATGTCTCAACCAGCCATCGACTTGACACAGACAATCAAGTGCTGACGCCTCGACTGGCCGGGGCTGGCCATGAGAAACGATGTGGCTGCCGTTGATTTTTCTTTCTGGCTTTTTTATGGCTTTTTCTCATATTTCATGTGCTGTGTATTTCTTGCCAAATCATGCCCCAGAGTCTAGGCAGTTTGGAGTCGGCCTCCGCGAGGAATTTCCGTTACACAAACAAAGCGCAAAAAGGCCTGCAACTGGCGGCATTTGGAGCCGCTGCTGGACCTGGCCCGAACTGGTCTTGACTTCCGGCCATCGCTGGCATCGAGTGTGGGGAGGCCTTGACGGGGCTGACGAGGCTGACGATAAGGCAACGCCTCAAATAATTACGCGCCACTGTCTCGACAAATGCGGCTAATAATAACGGGTTTATGGGTAGGCCGTGGCTGGGGTCGGGCTGCCCAAAATCCAGACAACAAAACGCATGCAACGTGCAACGTGCAACGCTTAATGCCAACAAAAAAACAACAACAAATTTATTCGACAGCGAACCGGCTCCCACGCTCTGTGCTAATTTGAGCTCCACTTCTGTTTTTATTTTTTTCTTCTTTTCTTTTTTTTCGGTCTCAGTTGCCGTCTTTTTCGACTCTGTGCATTTATTTTGGTTTTTATTTATTTATTTTTATTTTTTTATATTTTGTTGTTGTTTTGTTTCACTTTGTTGTTGCTGTTGGTATTTATAAATATTTCTACAGTTTTTGGCCGAAACTTCGCAAACGTTGCGAGCTCTATGCAAATTTTATGCGGTAAAAATTGAAGCGAGCAAATGGATCGCATTCAGCAGAAACTGAAGTGCGCTACAAGCTGAATTTTAAGGTAACAGCATTAAATAAATTAAATATGAAATGAAAACAAAAGAAGTTTTAGTTGATTTTCGATTTTCTTGGCTACGAGTCATTTTTGCCGGCTCAAAAGTTAGCACTACGACGGAGTTGCCCCAAATTCGATTCCCTATTGAGGGAATACGATGATCAAAATTTGTTTGCAAAACAACAACAATGTGAGCTTTGCAAACGCGAGCTCATGTGCCCATCTAACTTAGGTGTCTGAGCGTTGAACTAGCAAGCGAGAGGTCGCTGGCTCAAATCCGGCAGGAATTTTCATTTTCACAAGAAACAGCAAATAAATAATTGAACGGGAAAATAAGATTTTGTTTTGTTGTGTGTGCCTGACGCTGGCAATAAAAGGCCCAGACAAAGCCGGGTAATTTCTTGTAGTCTATAAAACACATATGACAACAAATTGCAGCAAAAGTTGATCTATTATTAATTTCTTATATTTTTCTTAAGTATTTTTCTCGGCCCAAACATGGCCCATAAATATAAGCTCCATGCTAACTAAACAATGCGTGTCGCTAATTTGCGCAGGTTTTTAGCGATCCATTTAAATGGCACACGTGTTGCAAGCTGCAGCAGAACACGCATACGCCCCATTGCACACTTAATGTGCAGCGTGCAGTGTCGTTTTGTGTGTAATATGTAAATTCAAAAGGAGAAAAAGGCCTTAAACACATGGCTTAGCGTATAATGTGCAACACACACTCAAGCACTTAAGCACACACACACACACACTCACACACACTCGGTATGTAGACAGGCCAGCCAATTGAGCAATTGCCACAGCAAACAAATTCAAATTGAAAATGTGGGCAAAGCAGCGCAAAAAAATACAAAAAAAAAATTAAATAAAACGGAGAGAAAAAAATGAGTAAAAAGAGCGAGAGAGAAAAAATGTATAAACGACAATCACCGAGTTTCTTGTTTGAAGTACAAACAAAACTTCAATTGGCTGCGACTGCAATTTCAATTTAGGAATCATAAAATTTGAAAACAAGTAAGAACGGCTCACTGCGGCACGCCGAATATTAGATGCTCTAGCAGCAATAAGGCTCAGAAGTGGCGCGATACACAAACTTTATTTCGAACAGATTGATCTTAATGATATAGTAGTCCGATTTGATACGGATTAGCAGATATGTGAGCCGACTATCAGGGAATATACATGTCTTGAAAATAACAAAAATATTCCATTAAAAACTTGGATTATCCTACGCTCCAAAAATGTTTTTATCTACATTTTATTTAGTTAGTTGTTAGTTTCTTAGTTTTAGCAAAGTTTTCCGAAAATTTAGCGCAATTTTTTCTTTGATTCAAAAAAGGTTTTTTAAAAGCAAGACAATTTTTATAAGATTTGGGGAAAATTTATATTTATTGAAGCCGATCTAAAAAATAGATGTCTTCCTTTATGCGTTACACGTTCTATGCCAAAAGTATAAAACCGTCTACAAGGGTATAACAAAAAATTTAGAAAAATGTATATTGATTATCTAACATTTAGGAAACTTTTTTGATTGTAGTATATAGAGTTATGTGACATAGATAAAATTTTATATTTTACAGATTGTTTCCGCCTATAATGGTTGGATTTAATACGGATTGGCAAATTTGTTAGCTGAATATAGAGGAATCGAAAGACGCCTTAAAATATTCAAAAATTTGACTTTGAAGAAAAACTAGTTTTTCTACTGATTTATCCTATAACAGAACTATATGACATACAAAAATTTTATTTCCTCTAATATAGTAGTCCGATTTCATACGGATTCATATAGATAGTTAAAAAATATAGGGATATATATTTGCTATATGAAAAAAACTCAATGTGCGACCGACTATTTCTATATATGTATATATTTGATACACATTTGTTATAGTGGACCGATATTGGGAATATGGGATAGATCCCATTATAGTGATCCCATTAGATCCCATTATCCCATATTCCCAATATCGGACCACTATAGCACATATGTATGTATCTAATATATAGAGAAAAAGTCGGTCGCACAATGAGTTGATGCCTGATGACAAAATTATGATGCCCTCATGAAGGGTATACAAATGAAAATGAAAATTTGTCGTGTATTTATTATAAAATTAAATTAAATGAGCTTGGGGACTTATTGCAACGACACTGGATATGGGACAACTGGACGGTGCCCAGTGGACAGTGGACAGTTGATAGTGGACATTGGACACTTACCGCAATGGCATCCATCACAGCATTAACCATGTTTCTTGTTGTTCTTGTTGTTGTTTTTGCTGCTGCTGTTGTTGTTGCTGCTGTTGTTGTTGTTGTTGTTGCGCTTCTTATGATTTATTTGACAGTCATGCAAACATTTTGCACAATTTCAATTCGTTGCCGTCGTCTTTTATTTCAGCCTCCGCATTTGCTGCTGCTGCTGCTGCTGCTTCCTCTTCCTCTTCAGGTTCAGCTTCAGGTTCAGCTTCTGCCTCCGCTTCGGTTTCAGTTTCGGTCTGAGCTCCGCGTCCTTTCGCGTCCCGCGCGCTTCTCAGCTTGAAAACTGTTGACATTTAATTAACGTGCTCGATTTGCCTATGCGGCAGGTGGGCAGCTCGTACAGCACACACACACGCGCACACACTCTCACACACACATGATTGAAACGTGCTGGGCAGCTGTGGATAAAAGATTGACAACGAGTTAGTGCTGGGTTTATAAGTACCTCAAGCTGTAAATAGCTGTAGAGTGAGCGTTAAAAGGACTGTCTACCAAAGCGAACCAGTTGCCAGCTCTGACAAAGAACATTAATAATAATGGGAACTGCTTGTAGTTAAAAGTTGATTTGTAGCTTAGGATCATATTATCATTAATTGGCATCTTTTTTTTCATACATACTTAACAGAGTTAACAGTCTTTCTAGTTTTACTGCCCAAGCAGAAAAGATTATGTACACTTTTGTTTGTTAATTTATATTAAAACCTCATGCATGCTTACAAGATGAGATCACAAAATATTATCAAACATGAGCCGAAATTCATCAAATATTTTCACTAATGAGAGCCTATTCTTATATGGGAACATGAAAAATACTCTACAGAAATGTTCTCTTCAGTCAGTCGTTTCTCATTGATATACATATATATAAAGGCGTTTTCATTACAAATCCTGCATTTGTAATTAAATTGTTTATTTTTGCCTCAATATAAAAGATTTTTATTCAAGATTTGTCAAGACAACCAATCGATTATGATATACATAATATAATATATAAAAGAAAATTTTACCTTCTGTTCTTCGGGAGTAAAATTCTAATAGTTTTGTTTCATATTTGTTTAGATCTTCAAAGTCTTGAACAAAAAAATCGATCTCCCATTCTTTACGGACAGCAGTTCGGAATAGTTAAAATTAGGATCATATTTCTTATATTTTGTTGACATACTTTTGTAGATCTTCAAAAAACCTTTTTAAATACCTAAATTCTTTTTTAGTCTAGCACAATTTTTACTTCATGCTCATAGACAAAGATCAATAGACTTTATTTTTATTGATTTTTTTCTTTATAATATTTTGCATTAAAAAAAAACAACTCTCTTTGATTGAAAGAAGTTTTCTCTTCAAATTATTATGCAAAATAATCGCTAATTATCGAAATGATATGAAAAGAAAGAAAATGAAAATGTTCGAATGCGATGCCATCGATTCGGTCGAGAAAGAAGTAACACACAGAGCGTATTAGTTGGTGATTGGCAGACAAATTGATAAATTCGATTTATGAAGACCATATGCTCATTATGACTGTCCAACTGCTGCCCAGTTGAGTGTGAGCCGGCGGCGATGCCAAATAGCAATTGGTACCCTCACACGGAGCGCAATAAGCCAAATAAAAAGTGAATGTATTTTGCGGATAGTCGTACTTTTAATTAAAAACTGCGCCATGGCTAACGGAGCAATCGCGCTGTCCAAACATTGCCGAGATGTTTGACGATGATGATGTCCGTCCGCTCGACCGCGGCTATATGTCCATATGTCCGTATGTCCATATGTCTGGCTGGATGTCTGGATCTGTGGCTGTCTGAGTATGAGTGTATGAGTCTGGTTGTCCTAACCGCATTGCGCGACGCATGAAAATAAAAACTTGTTTCACGTATTTTTCACAATTTTCCGCATTTATATGCTCATTAATTACATTTTCATTTCCATTTCCATTTGCATTTACATAACCATTTCTTGTGTGTCGGCTGCTTAATGCCTTATTTTATTTGATTTAATTTTCGTCTTTTTTTTTTGATAATCATTTTTTGTTGGCTTAACTGGCTCAGAAAATTCAGCAGCCTGCTCAAAATTCCACAGCAGTTGACGGAAGTTGAATTGCAAATTAAAGTGCCAGCGATTTATACGATTTGATAACAAACAACAGCCAAAAGCAACTTGAACTGCATTCGAACTACGCACAATTTAAGCTCAACCAACAAAAAAAAAGCAAACAAGAAAAGCAGTAAAAATGATAATGTCAACTGTGTGCTCGACGAGTAGATACCCAGCAAAGAAGAGCTCTTCAATTCGCTTCACTTGAATAAATAACATATTTTCCTGAACTATATTCGGCTTACGATTCGATTTCCACATCTCGGAAGCCAGTTTTGAAGTCACATTTTCGACTTTCGATAATAAAATAATTAAATTTTATACATTTACATATTTTAATGTTTCAAAAATTAATTGACTTTTCATATTCAGATCGTTAAATATCAAAAAAATGTTGCTTTCTGAACCATTCCAAACCATTTTAAGAGACATTTTTCGGTTCAACTTTAAGTTCAGTTAATCTTAATTCAAATATTCGGTTCGGTTTAACATAGAGTTCCACTGATCTCTATCAAAATATTCGGCTTTAAGTGTCGGTTCAGTTAAAAACCGGATCGGTTCAACTTTAAGTTCAGCTGATCTTTATCTAAAAATATTCGGCTTTAAGATCCGGTTCAAAGTGAACCATAACTGAATCGGTTAAACTTTAAGTTCAGCTGAACTTTATACAAATATTCAGCATTTAGTTTCGGTTCAAAGAGATTAAATAACCGGTTCGGTTCAAGTTTAGGTTTATCTGATCTCTAAACAAATATCCAACCAAAAACCGGTTCTTTTCAAGCATAAGTTCAGCTGATCTGTATCCAAATATTCGGCTATAAGTTTCTGTTCAAGGTGAACCAAGGTGAACAGATTGATTTTTAGTTCAGGTACTCTTTATCCAAATAAGCAGCTTTAAAGCTTTCGGTTCAAAGTGAACCAAGAACCGTTTCATTTCAAGTTTAAGTTCAGCTGATCTTTATACAAATATCCATCTTCAATTTTCGGTTCAGAGTGAATCAAAAACCGGTTCGGCTTAAAACCGGCTTCAGTCTTCCATCCGATCGTTGTGGACTTTATATATATTAAATATACCTCACATACATTATCCACGGCTCTGTGTTACCTTACTAACCCCCTTTACAGGGTAATAAAATACAAACAAATAAAACGTGAATTAAACACAAAAAGATACAAAAACAATAAAAAATTGTGTGACACGAAAAACGCGTGAAAAAAAAGGAACGCGTGAAATCGACGCAGTTAACGTCGCGTCGCTGTCGCTGCGCAGCCGCAGTCGCAGCTCATTACTCAAGCTTAAATGCATACGAAATGAGATTTTGTCTCGGGAGTTGTATTTATTTAAGCTTCATTGTATATATAAATTGTTTATTATATGATTTACACACTATGCACAGTGCCGAGTGCTTTGAATTTGTCATGAGGCGCATTCAAATCGACACTGACAAGAAAGAGAGAGAGAGAGAGAGAGAGAGAGAGAGAGCGAGATATTATCTATCTAAATAAAAAGTGAAACAAACAATTTACAATGTTTAGCCACAATATTTTATTTCTATATTTAGTCAAAATGAATATGGTCTAGAACTAGCCAAAATGGTATTTAAGACCAAATACGAATACAAACGTTATGGAATGCGGAACTTAATAAAATCTGAGACAATGGAAAGTGAATCATAGCAATGAATAGCAGATGTTTGCGATATGTACCATTGCCCTATGATACTACGGATAAATTTGAAAAATGTATAACATATAGAACACCGAGCAGGCAAACAATGTGGAATCAAAATCATGTGGAACAATATGGGCTGAATCGTATAAGTGAGCAAAATGAACGTGGAACAGTTTGATATGAAATGGATGAATGTAGAACAATAGAATGTAATACTTTATAAATCTTTACGTAAAGAGATGAATGTCGAACAATAAATAAAACAATTGAAATTTTAAAACGAACAAGAATTTGAATAATAAACTAAGGAATACGAATCAACACAAAATGAATTTGAAACTAAAAGAACTTGAACTTTACTTGTGCAACAGATGCAATCGTAATAGAATGTAAACAGTTTAAACTGTGCAACATATGAAATTGAAATGGAAAGGGAAACAGTGTTTGGTGAAACAAATGGAATGGCACAATACTAAGCGAATAGCGTCAATGCAAATAAATCAATAAATCAAAATATAGCTAGAATCTGTGTTACTTATATAAATAAATATATAAATATTGAGCCAGCTAATTAAGAATTTAAAATGAAAAGGTCACGAAAACCAGAATTAAATAAATACTAAATAAAAACTTATAAAAAATAAAAAAATAGTGCAGCTGGTTCAGTTTATGGTTCAAAGCAAAGCATAGCATGCAGATTTAACCCAATTAAAAAAAAACAACAAAATTTAATAAAATTTTTTTGACGTTTACCAAAAAATAATATCTTATATTTATTTTATGTTTATTTTGTTCATTTTTTTCCAAAAAAAATTTTGTAAACCATGCTTTTCATTGGCTTGAGGCTTCGGTTCTTATGTTCTCTTTTTTAAAATGGTTCACTTCACAGAAAAATACAGTTTCAGTACGGCTTTGAACCCGCTTGCAACTAGAACAATAGGCTAATCGAATGCTTCCAGTACATTCCCTGTAAGTCATAAAATAAACAATAAATATTTAAGACAGACTTTAACTATTGATATGCCTTGTAAAAAACACACCGCCATCGTCTCAATATTTCTCAATATTTCAACAGTTTTTGAACAATCTAAATATTTATAAGCCAAAGAGCATTTGTGCTTCGCACTGGGCATCAAGTTTTCCCAACTTGTTGATGTCGCTTGTTTATATTTACCATTTTGTGGACCGGCTCATTAGCAAAAGCGACACATGAGACAGCAGCAGCAACAACAATAAGAGCTCTGTGACAAAAGAGTTTTGTATGTCATGAAATTTCAGATCAAGTTCCAGTTGCCAACTGCCCCCGCCCGCCTGTCCAGCCTCGCAGCTCAAAGTTGTTAATACACTATCTGAACGATTGTTTATTAATTTTGCTTTTATGCAATACGCAAAGTTGGGTTATTATTTATGTTAAGGTAACAAAACAAGACCACAAGAAAAAAGAGGTTAAAGCGGCGTTAAATTGAAGTTAATTAAATGATAGTGAGCCATAAATTGAAGACCACCATCCATATACAGATACAGATACAGATTGAAATGCAGATACAGATACAGATACATATACAGATACAGATACAAATACAGACACATTTACAGATACAGATACAGATACAGATGCAGATAAAGATATAGATACAGACACATTTGCAGATACAGATACAGATAAAGATATAGATACAGATACAGATACAGATATAGATACACATACAGATACAGATACACATACAGATACACATACAGATACAGATACACATACAGATACAGATACAAACACAGATACTGATACAGATACAGGTACAAATTCAGATACAGACACAGATACAGATACAGATACAGATACAGATACAGATACACATACAGATACAGATACACATACAGATACAGATACAGATAGAGATACAGATACAGACACAGATACTGATACAGATACAGATACAGGTAAAAATACAGATACAGATACAGATTCAGATACAGATACAGATACAGATACAGATATAGATACAGATACAGATACAGATGTAGGTGCAGATACAGATACAGATACAGATACAGATACAGATACAGATATATATATATATATATAGATACAGATACAGATACAGATATATTGTTTATATGTATATATGCAGAGATACAGATTGACAGATACGGCAGCAACACGCCAGCTGCTCACAGCTGACAGCTAGAGTTGAGGCACGGCTCGAGATACACAAATGCAGATACAGATACTGAGCAAATACAGTTACAGATACATTGAAAGCGCAGACGCACATTTGTAGTTTTGTGAATACTGAAATACGTTCGCTTGGGCCGCTTATCAAAGACAGAACCGGGTTCTCGCCTTTGTTTCGAGCAGCTTTGCGCTGTGATAAACGCTCAGCTCTCTGTTGATAAGCGACGGCACGCACGGGCAGAGCTGTTGCTGCCGGCGTTGCTGCTGGCGTCGTACGACGCTGTAAATTGAGGCTGAAGGTGAACTTGCGTCCGCATCTCGAGTGTCGCCAAGGCGATCGCATTCTTCGCATTCTGTCAATTGATTCCTCAATAAATCAATTGAAATTTCTGTGCGATAAGCGTGTCGATTTGCCACAATTGAAATGCATATAACATGCACCCCACCCCATCCCTCCCTCCGCACTCTGAACCCCTAGCAAACAACAACAACAAGTACAAGTGTCCTTTGCAAAAAATTGTTGCATATACGTATTTTTGGTATCTTAACAAGTCTCAAGTGCCTGCCAATCAATTGAGGGCCGATATGGCTGCTTGCACCCTTGCCGCACGTATCTTTCAGATAGTGTATCTATGATACTTTCCAGCCAGCTACAATGCAAATTAGCGTGCGCAAGGTCAGTGTTCCAATTGGTTGGCGACATGTTTAAGATACTTTTGACACACTTTCCGACACGTTTCCAACTCAATCAGGCCCAACTGAACTGGTATTTTTCCATATGGAAATCTATTTATCAGCAAGTCATGCTCATTATATATACATGTATATATGTATATATAGATATAGATTCATGCATATATGTATGCTAAATAATTGTTATTTAATACTTAAATTTATGGAGCCTAACGAATCACGCAGAAAACTATTTCAACACACAAATTCTTTACAAACAAAAGCTGCGACAAACAAAAGATCAATAAATAAATATACATAATTGAAAGACGTTCCTAAAAACGAAACAACCTAAAAACTAAACTAAACGACATTCCTAAAAACGAAACAACCAAATAATAATTTACTTTATTATTGCACATTAAGTGCTTGACAAAGATTTAAAAGATTGAGGTTAAAAAAAATGAATTAAAAAGGAATAAAATTAGAGAGAAAAAAATGAGTCAAATTATATACTACCCTATAATTACGAATTTACATATTATTTTAAAATAACGTATTATTAAAAACCAAACAAATAATGTATTGAAGAAAAACTCATATAAAGAAATATGCAAAATATTTCAAAATGAATCAATTCAATTTAAGCTACCAGACAAATAGAAACGAAAGAAATTAAAAATGCTTGCAATGGGAAATTTGGAGTCCAAAAGGAGTGTCATGCTTAGAAGATGATGTTGGAAAGTTCTTGGCACAGACATGAACTAGCATCTTCTTGCAACTCTATTAGGCCACACAGAAGATGCAACTTTTACTTTCAGCGCGCTGGCAACAGCTAAGGAAACAGAAACAGAAACTACTCGCAACGACAAACAAACAAACAAACAGACAGACAGACAAACAGGCAAACAGGCAGAGACAAAGCGACAGACAGACGCATAGAGTGTACGATTGCTGGGGGCGGGGCAGGGTGGGGTTGGGTTCTTCTCTGAGGGACACATGCAACACAAATATGACAATACAATGACGACAGTTTGCACGAACGCCAACAAACGAGAGCGGGAGGGGGAACAGGCGAGATCAACGGGAACACATTCGTACATATCAGCGAAGACAAACAAAACGCACGAGAAAAAAAAACGCACATGGACAAGAAAGAACTACGCTAAGCCGAACGTGAAATACCCTTTTTGACAAAGATATGCAGCATGTAATATTGCAATATAGGTTAACTAGATGTTATCCGAGAGTTTGGGTTTAAGTAGATATTCTTTTCAAACATAAATTGAGCTCAACATTTTTTTGCCCGATTCTTCCTATAGAGGCTATACGACAAATTGCATATAGCTTAGCAGTCGACCGATTATTCCACTGATATGGTAATCCGATTATAAAAAGTTGTTCCCTAAGTATTAGGAGCTCTATTAAAATACTTATGGGTAAGTATATTCGAGATATCTTAAAAGGAAGAATGTTTTGTTTAAGTAGTGCCAAACTTGGGACTATTGTTCAAATACAAATTTACAAATTTACAAATTACAAATTACAAATACAAATTTGAATACTTGATCATTTTTTAAAACATACTTTCAAAAAACATTTTTTATATAAGAACCCAATTTCTGAAAAAAGTTTTTTATGTAAGAACTTTATTTCTGAAAGATCTTAAATTGAACAAAATGTTTGTTTATTAAAGAAGTTTTTCCCTTAAGAATCAAATGCTTGAGAAATTGTTAATAAGAGGAGCTATAAGATAAAGGGTGCCCGATGTTGAAAAGAATTTGGCAGATTCTGTGATTCTTAGATTAGTTGAAAAACTTCCCACAACTTATTTAAAAGTCTTAAAAAATGTTGTAAAAGAACTTAAATTTTGATCGATAATTTCCAAGGCAGATGCGATCGTGAATATATAATATATAAGTATGCGAATACCTACAGGGTATATAAAGAAATAGCATGGCAGCCCTGTGGAAGTGACAAAGTGGCACCGGCAGCAGCAACGCTTCAACTAGATGAGGGCCTGCGGCAGCTAAGGAGTCAAAAACTGAATCGGAGTCGAAGACGGAGTCGAAGTCGGAATCGCCTTGTTTATGAATACGCGGGCATTGTGTGGCAAGGCGACGAGGCGGAGAGCCCAAAAGATACGCAGACTTGAGTGGCAAGAGCACAGAATACAAATACAGATACAGATACAGATACAGATAAAGATACAAATACAGATGCAGATGCAGATAGACATGTGCAATGTTTGAGAACTAAACAAGGAAATATTGACAAATAGATTAAAACTTATTAAGGCAGCAGCAGCAGCAGCAGAAGCAGCGGCGGCGGCAGCGGCGGCAGCGCAGTCGCTGCAAAAATGTCGCATGTCGCGTGGGGGCTGCCGTCTGACATGTTGTCGCGTCTGTTGCGCGTGGTTTAACGCACACCACAAGAGGCACGTGCAGCAGCCGCAGCGGCAGCCGCAGCCGCAGATACTTATGGCTGGCTGGGCAGGTTGAGGTAGGTCCGGTTAAGCACTCGGAGCCACTCATTGCCAATATTTATCATCAAATATGGTCGAAATCTATATTTAGACGCTGACGATCGAACGAGAGCGACTCGCATTCGGTTTATATATATATATATATATAGATATACATTTGTTGCGATCATCTTCAGGCCTGACCTCGAGCACGATCGCGATCGCGATCGCGTTCGCGGCTTTCTATTGAAACAGTTGGCCGCCAGAGAGCGTAAACACGAGTCTGTCAACTTTTTTTTTTTTTTCGGGCCGCTGCCCACACGTAAGCTGATCGCCAACTGATCAGGCGAAGTGATCGCAATTCGACCTAATGGTTGAGGCTGGCATATTTGGCCAACAAATTTGCCACTTTATGTGATTCATTTGAAAGCCAATCAAGTGGGTGTCGCAAGTGTAGATCACTGTGGCAAGTTCCGCGGATCGATCGTGTATTAGGGCCGTATATAAACAAGTGAAGGCGATGTCATGGGATCCATTCAGTTTGCTAAACCGGAGACACTTCACATTGTACACAGTCAACTCGATTGTTTAAATACCGTCAAACTAGCCGACTAGAGTAAAACGATCGCAAATAAAAACTCTAGAGGTGTATACAATTGCTATTGTAATGTATATCAGCTAAGGTTGGGATTCCTATGCTCTGGCAGAAGGCCTTCCACTTGAATGTGTGGAAAACTCGCGAAAAACATTTGTATGAAAGTTTTATGCTTACCAACCGATCGGCTTTGAAATCATATTCACAGATCTTTGTGAGAATTTATTTGATATTTGATTTCTTATGTGGCAAAGGCGGGTCAAAGGTTTAATAAACAAAAGTTTATTCTTCAGCAAGTCTAACATGGGCGGAAACCTTTGATTCCAAAACTTGGTTCTTTATTCGAGGCATTTAAAACATATTTTTAAATAAACGTGTAGATCAATATTTCAATTTTTCAAGGGCAAGGCCGGGCAATACCCGCTAGTACATATATAAACGTAATCAGTACGTCCTTCAGGTTGATTATTTTATATATCTGTCATTTATTCTGCCTCCGCTGCTCTAATAAAACTTTAAAATACTTTTTTGCATGCTGAGATATTCTTCTTATCTTTCTAAAAGAGAATTACAATAAATATTTTATTTTTTATGCTTTATAATCTATTAGCTTCCATTCTTCATGATCAAGTGATAATCATTTTATTTGCAACACAACTTTCTCTTTGGATCTTCTTACACATAATTATTATGTAATTCATGTTAATAAATCGTTGGATCAGTCTATGGTTTTCTTTTAAAAGCCTTCGTTCGTGTTGCTTGTTTTTCACAACCTTAATTTTTTTTGTGTATCTTTTATATTTGTAATCCATCTCAAAACCGTATGATTAACTGCAACTTTAAAGATGTTTCTTTAAGCTGCTCATAAATCAAATGTTATAAATGCACAATTAACTGCGAACTTTACAAATGGAGTCAGCAACATGTTGTACAGTGTTACAGTGTTCGGGTGGACTAGTTCAGTTTTCCCATTAACCGGCAAATCCCTAAGCAAACACTCGGAATTGTACCTGATTGACCAGAGGTACGTACAGTAAGGATCCGCTGATAAGACTGCGCCGGCTATCTAAAGCTAATAGAGACGGTTAATTGCATGTGAATGGGCACTAGGAAGAATATATATTTATGTATCTGCCAGTCGATACCCCATGGTAGGTACACGATTTGGCAAATCTGGAGTGAGGTAATGGGCTGGCATTTCTCGGCGACAATAAATTTGTTGGTTACCTTTTTGTCATGGCGAAAGGAAGAGCGATAAGCAGAAATCGTTGACTTAGCCCGAGGCGCTTATCTAACGCGTCGAGAACAATGCAAAAAAAAGAAGGTAAAAGCAAGACACGCGGGCGACAAGCCGAAAGCAACCAATAGTCAATTCGCCAAAAAAAAAAAAAAGAAACATAAAATATACACAAATTACTTATCAAATGTTGTTTATCTAAGAAATTTGTTGCTGCTGCTGCTGCTGCGGCGAAGGAAATGACAAAAAACGCAAAGAATGTGAGCGCCAGGGCGAGCGAGGTGAGTGAGCGCGGTGAAGCGCTCTCGCAGGCAGCGAGAGGTAAAAGAACGATGACGAGATCTCTCTCTCTGTTAGTGTAGTGGGTGGCGCAGGGGTGTGTTTGTGTGTGTGAGTGCGAAATGCCGCGGCGATTAGCAATTCGCTGTCAAAACGCATCGAAAGCGAAAAAGCAAGACAACAACCAAGGCCTAAGGAACAGACAGGCAAAGGTGCAATGCACGCAACAAAATGCAGGAGAGCAGCACAGCCAAAGAGAGCGAGAGAGTGAGAGTATGTGTGTAAAAGTTGTGAGAGCGCGCCTGTTGCGTGTAAGTTCAAGTTGTGGGCGACAACGTTGCTAATTTTCGCCGGCTAAGTAGCCGCAGGCTAAAGCTGAACTTGAACTTGTGTGCAACGTGGACGAACAACAAGGAAGAGGCAAACGCATAGAAACAGTAGCAGTTACATGAACAGTAATAGGGGCACGGAAAAGGAATAGGAAGAGAGACGGATCGCAGCAGCATCGACCCTGGACTTTGAGTGGGGCTGCGCTAACACTTACGGTGCAAAGATTGTGAAGAGTTCGACAATTGGCGGCGGCGTTGTCCGTGCGGTTGTTGTTGCTCCAATTCCAAATTGCACGCACTCTCCACACACTTTAATTCGCGTATCGCGCTTTTTTCCGTCTCGCACTTCACTTGCTTGGCAGCTGTCGCTGTTGTTGTTTTTATTTTAACAATTAAATATAAATAATAATAATTATGTTTGTATGTATATGATTTAATTACGACACATTTCGAACAAAACAAAATATAAAACAAAAAATTGTATAGAAACAGCAGCGCTGTAACGAATACGAATCCGTTGCCGCGACTTCGTCTGCCCCGGCACCGGTCAGCAATTGCCCAGTGTACACACGCACAACAACAATGCCAGCAACTACTTAGATTAGCCAAAATAATTTCGTACTTAATCGTAGGAGCGTGATTAACAATCGCAATCAAATGTATTAAGCTGCCTTTTAGCCGGAGAACTTAAACTCGCGACCGTTTCTCCGCTACACTGAGAGAGAGACACACGATCTTCGCGTTACAATTGCGCCAAACAGACTAATCTTGCGACACCAATCGATGCCACTTATCGATAGCAACAAATCTGTTTGCCGCCACAATCGATAGAATTATTTTGCTCTACCATTCGCCCCGAAACGTATTTGAATATGTCTTTAATCAGCTGAAGCCAGTTTATAGGCTTTAAATATATAAAGCATATTAATATGAGTAAAATAGCCAAGGAAATAAAGAAAATTTCGTTTTGTACATAAAAACAAATGAAAACTGTCTGTACAAATAATAAAAAGAATTGGTAATAAATAATAATTATTCTTCATATTCTATGTAAATATTCAACTTTACCATAAACTTATCTAATATATTTAAAACAAATTTTTGTTTTATTATGACAGCAGCTTACTTTTGCTGTCGGAATTTATTTTACCGCGAATTTAAAAACGATCATTATTTATCGATATTTTTGGCCAATCTCAGTAGCAAAGGGCGCCAAAGTTCAAAATGGGACATATTCAAATATATGAACAATGCTTGTGAAAATGAATGCTAACATTAACTTTTCCGCTGTTCCTTTAAAAGATTAAGTAAATAAAGATATGCGCTATTCTTAGATTTTATGGTGAAGATTTAAGTTTTTCCAATTTGGTTCAAACTTATTTTCAAAACTCTACATAAAAACTTAATGAATGCGTGTTTCAGCGATTTGGGAAATTTCGCCCGCAACATTGGTAAATTAGTATGAAAGTTTTCTGTTTATCGTCCGATCGGCTTAAAAGTCAATTTCAAAGATCTTTGAGAGAATTTATTTTAAACGTGCCACGGGCAAGGCCGGGTATCCCCGTTATTATCCTATATAAACTTAGGTGGAAATTTCAGAATCCCATAAATCGGTCAAAACTCAATCGATTTTCATAAGGTTTGACTTTTTGTTCATGGTTTGGCCTCTAGATCAATTTGCCATCTAAATCTGGCAACATTATTTTTTTGTCGAAATTCATGTAAGAGTGGTACCCTCAAATATCCTATATAGACATAGGTCAAAATATCCCAGCCTCATTAATCGGTCAAAACTCATCCTATTTCCACGAGGCTTAGCTTTTTGTTTATATCTTTAATATTATATTCGCTTTGTAGAAATACATTAATATGTATTTGTTATTATTATTGACTATTTTATTGACTTCTATCAGAAGGCGGGAGTTGAACTTCTATATAAACACATCACTGAAAGTACAAAAAATCAGAAATGATGCTTATTAGCCTTACTCTAATTAGTGAGAATCGCGTAGTAGAGCAATATTTATAAATGCGTTACATAGTTATATTATTAATACTTACCAATTACCAATCACATTTAAAATTGATGCCGCCTCCTTCGCCAAAACCATAGACACCGTCTCCTCTAATTTTCGAAACATGGCCCATCCTCCTTGGCTCAAGCCGCCGCATCCTCAGTAACTGAACACGCCGTCTCCTGCATAGTTGACGGCTCCTCCTCAAAATATGAAAGCCGTCGTCTCCTCCAAATCAATGAAGCCGTCTCCTCCAATATTGTGGCGCCGTCTCCTGCATAGTTGAACCCATCTCCACCAATATTAAAGCTGCCGCCAGCTTTTGTGACTTAATTGAATTCATGAGAATCGAGTAGAAGAGAGTTTGTTAGAATACATGCATACATACACACACACACATGCACACAAAAATATATTTGCAAATAATTACAAAAATCGATGATACCCGTTTTCCAATCGGATGGTAAGCAAAAAACCGTTATTCCCGGTTTTTCCACACTTGCAGGTGGAACTTGCCAAACCCCGTTTAAACGTGGGTCAGTCAATCAGAAAAAACTGTTTTATATATAGAGGTCTAGCACTTTCTTTTTAAATCCCAACATGAAGACAAGTTAAATGTGACAAATACTTATCTTTTTTTTTTTGTGCATGGAAGGTACTTCTCGTGCTTTCCCCTATGCAATCAGAGCAGATTCCACATTGATTACCTCGCGGCCCGCTAAATGCAACGTCATCGAAGGGGGTCGTCGGGGGGGGGGGGGTCGATTATGCAAGTGCCAAGTGCCCCAGCATAGAAAGTTCGTTAGGCGTAATAAACAATTCACGTCGGAAACCAGATCTTTGCTTGATTGTTGTGTGGATTACGCACGATTACATTTAGTGGGTCAACGGGGAAGCTGTTGCTTTATGGATCATAAAAATCATTATCTGCATTTTCACTTTTAACAAACCATTGTATAAACAATTAACTAAGATATTTTCAAAACAAATTTTGTTTCTTTTACTTTTTTCAATGGTCGAAAAGTCTTTTAACTCTAGTGTGTACGTGTTTGTGTATGCATATGTGTATAAATAGTTCCCGCTGCGCAGCTTAATTCAACATAACGTATTTTTAATATTGCCTTTCTATGCGATTCTCATAAGTTCAAGTAAGGTCTGCGCGTTTTCTTGCTTTGTGTCGTTTTTTGCATATTTATTTCAAGCGTTTATGTGGAGCTCTTGTGGCTAGAGTGTCGAACGGAGACTACCCCAAATCAGCTGTGAATAAGAGTGCGCATAGATGGCAACCCTGCCCAGCTGTTCGTTGGGTCGCGTTTCTGGGAATACCTGCCTGAAGGTAAATAACACTCCATCTAAATTATTTTGATGTGCGGCGAGTTCTTGTCGTTGATCTCGATGTGATTGTACATTAAATGGAATACCTAACCTGGCCAGCCCCGCCCCCAATTGCCCCTCTGGGATCACGTCGGGAGTCGATTGTTGGTTGTCGGTTGTCAGCGTCATTGTCGCTGCAGTCGTCATTATATCGTGTCGTCGATCTCGTTCGCAAATTATCTTTGTTTGCGAATTTGTTATTGTTTTTTATGCACAATTCAGCGGCAACAAAAACAAGTTGTTTTTTTTTTTCATTTTGTATGAGTTAATGATTTTTCAGTCGAGCTTGGGGCTTGTTCTTTGTTCTGCCCTGAACTGAACTAAGCCGATTCTGGACTCCGGTTGCCCCGCTGTTGCTTCTGCCCCGCCGCAAGCCCACGCTTTCCCTGGGCTGTGCGACAGTCATTAAATAGTTCGCTTGGCTCATTTCTCCTCTTTTTTAACAATCAAAATGTTTAAATGACAAAAGCAAAAACAAAAACCGTTCAATTAGCAAGTTTTTGCTGCACAAAAACAAAAAACCAAATAACAATAAAAAGTTTCAGTGTGTCTTTCTGTTCGATTTTGTATGTAAAAACAAAACAAAAAATCATCTTACCATGACTTCTGCTGGCTGGGTTTTTGGGAATTCGGGCTTAAATGCCATGTGAACAGACGCCAGCCCATCACGAGACTGGCGTCTCATTACGCTCAGATCCATTGGAGGTCATGTGAACCAGTTGGACAAACACAATTGCCCAGTTGGCCAGCTCCAACAATGAGAGCTGGGTAATTGTCACAGCCTCGCTCTTGAATCTTCCGAAGAAACGAAGCGGTTTCTTTAGTTGACACATCAAAAATCTTTTGGGCAGCAGTTCGCATTATCAACTTAAGAACATATTCTCATATTCCTGCTTAACCTCATCTTGGTAAGCAGCTGCTTAGATCTTGCGTTTGACTGACTGATTGACCGACTGATTGACCGACTGACTGACTGATTGCTGACGTACAGCCCAAACTGTTGCAGCTAGGGACTGCAATTTGCAGCTGCATTATCAACTTAAGAACATATTCTCATATTCCTGCTTAACCTCATCTTGGTAAGCAGCTGCTTAGATCTTGCGTTTGACTGACTGATTGACCGACTGATTGACCGACTGATTGCTGACGTACAGCCCAAACTGTTGCAGCTAGGGACTGCAATTTGCAGCTGTAGCTACCTTATGTTAGACGCGTTTTCCGATTTTGTAATCGGTAATGCGGAAATTTACTGTCAAACGTTGCTTTTATCTATGATGTATCGTACGTGATGTAACGCTGCATTCCATGCATGAAATTTAGTTGCAAGTCAGTTTTCACATAACTCTCTGAACATTCGCTGGAGACGTATTTTACGTATGTTGTAAAGGGCGAAGGTTCAAGTTTCCTATATTCAGACACTTTTTGCTAAAAAGAAAAAATAAAAATAAAAGTAAAAAGTATTTTTATTGCCCCTCTATGCGATTCTCATGAGTTTAAGTAAGGCATACAGGTTTTCATGCTTGAGTTTATAAGTGACATGCTTTGTGTGTTTATTTTGGGACTTTATATTGTGTGCATGTATGTATCTATATGTATGTATGTATATGTATATCTATATGTGTGTATGCACATGAAGTAAAGCGTTATATTTTTGTGTCAAGCTCTTGCCAAAATGCTTGTTAGCCTTGACAGGAACATTAACAAAAGGGCACAAATATTAAACTGCAGCTTACATTTTAAGCGAGCGATGTTTTCAAAATGTTTCTTAAAAGTTAGCTCATTATGTACGAGTAGTAAAACCCAAATTTGTTTTTTTTTGTGTCAAGCTCTTGCCAAAATGCTTGTTAACATTGACAGGAACAGGAAGTCCAGCTTGCATATTAAATAAGCAATGTTTTCAAAATGTTTCCGAAAAGTTGGCCTATTAGGAAAAGTTTGATATCAGGTGCCTGCTAGCTTGTTTACTGGGAACTTGACCGGCTTTGGCCCGGCTGAGTCCCAGCAGCACTTAAAAGTCTCGAGCCCAAGTCTGGAGGTTGCACAATTACAGGTTTTATCTCATGGCAACAACAACACCTACAAATCATAGGGGGGCACAGCTATTATTGGCCTACAACTTGCCTGCCCAACCCCAGCAGCAGTCCATTGTAAGGCTAATGGAATTTTAACGTCAGACGTCGTGGATATTACCCCCCCCCCCCCACACACCCCCTGGCATTGCTGGGTGTCCCAACCCCAAATAAAATGGGCGCGCTGGCTGATGCTCAAAATCCACATTGAATTAATGCGAATGTGGATGAGAATGTGGCGCATGTTGCTAATGTGGCGCTTATTAGCGGGCGTGGAGCAATTCCAGCAAAAATATCCGCAACGCGTACGCGTCCTTGTTGCTGGCTAATCCACTGGAAACATCATTTTGAGCACCTGTTTAATTGCGTTAATCACCGGGAGCAAACATTATTCCCATCACCGTTGCCTGGCTGTTCCGCCTGATGATGTGCAATGGACCTTAAAGCGACTCTCCTCGTCTGCCTGGCCCGGCAGCAGCTGCAGGAGCTGGAGCTGGAGCAGGAGCAGGAGCTCTTCACATTAGAATGTTAATTTGATGTGTCTTCCAGCGCAGCTGGACAAAAGTATAATTTTGGGATCATTAGTGCCGTGGAGTTTATGTCTCACTTTAAGATGCAACCAGTTAACCTGGGTATTCCTTTAAGATATCACAAATATCCACGACAAGCGGAAGTCTGAAGTCGGAAGTCTGACGGATAAAAGGATTATGCATAAGCTTTACTTTTCACGGATTGTACCTAGATTGTTTATGTTCATTAGCTGGACGCCTTTTGAAACTCGTAACTGCCAAACGCGGCCAAGTTATTCTGAAAAGCAAAATGAATATTTTTGGCTGATTTTTCCTATAACAGCTCTATATAATATAGTTAGTAGTCCGATGACGATAAACATTTGCCGCAAACAGTTGGCTCCAACTTTTGGCTCTTAATATGATGGATTTTGAACACATTTTAAAATAAACGTGGAGATCAAGATAGTACAGATAGATTTACATTTTCACGGGCAGGAACTGGATGAAAAAATTATAATTAAAATAATAAAGCACTAGACATGCCACGGGCAATGTATGTATGTATGTATATGTATGTAGGTATGTATGGATGTATGTATGCATGTTTATGTGTGTATGTGTATGTGTTTAGATTTTTATGTATGTTTTTGTTTGTGTGTGTGTGTATATGTGTGCATGTATGTAAGCGTGTGAGTGTGTGTGTGTTTATGTTTGTATGTATGTATGTATGCGTGAAAGTGTGTATTTAAGTATGTATGTATGTGTGTGTGTGTATGTATGTAAGTATTTATGAATGTATGTATGTGTGTGTATACATACACGTATGTTTGAATGATTGTTTGCATGTATATATGTATGTATGTATGTATGTTTGTTTGTATGTTGATTGTGTTTGTGTATATACATATGTATATATATATATATATATAGGTACACATACGTATGTATGTGTGTACCTATATATGCGGATGTACATGAATATATATGAATATGAATATACATATGTATTTATGATTATATGTGTGTGTGTGTGCGCATGTCTGTATGTATTGATGTGTGTACGTATGTATATATTATGCGAGTATATATATATATATATATATATATATATATATGTAAATTTAAATGTATGTATGCTTAAATGCAACACCAAGTTTACCTCAGGCTGCGCAGCAAATTCAAATAAAACGTATTCTAACGAACTCCGTTCTACTCGATTCTCAAGAATTCAAGTAAGTCACAAAGGCTGGCGGCAACTTTATTAGTGAAGGAGGCGGCTTTAACTGCGGAGGAAACGGCTTCAACTATGCAGGAGACGGCTTTAATATTGGAGGAGGCGGCTTGAGCAATGGAGGAGACAGCTTCACCTATGGAGGAGACGGCTTCAACTATGCCGGAGATAGCGGCATTAATATGGACGAGACGACGTCTTTCATATTTTGAGGAGGAGGCTTCAACTATGCAGGAGACGGCGCGTTCAGTTATTGAGGATGCGGCGGCTTGATTCAAGGAGGATGAGGCGATGTTTTGAAAATTAGAGGAGATGGTGTCTATGGTTTTGGCGAAAGAGGCGGCATCAATTTTAAATGTGATTGGTAATTGGTAAGTATTAATAATATAACTATGTAACGCATTTATAAATATTGCTCTTCTACGCGATTCTCACTAATTCTAGTAAGGCTAATAAGCATAATCTCTGGTTTTCAGTATTTTTTCGATGATGTGCATATATAGAAGTTCAACTTCCGCCTCCTGATAGATGACTATAAAATAATCGTGAGTGTGGATTAACGGGTGAGTACGTAATTACAAATATATCTATTATATATATACAAATATATATATATATACATATATACAAATAAATATTTTACATATATATACATATATGTGTCCCAAGTTGTTATCATTTATAGCTGTGTATTTTTAAGGCCTACGATATAAGATAAAATATAACTGAAAAAGCGCAGTGCTATGGTCAAAAACATATCGATTCTTCGGTAAAAACACGTACTGCCCGGACACTAGCCCTATTCAAACTTTTAGGTTTGTGGCTCATATGGGTCTGAGATCGACGGGTTCATGCATACGGACAGACAGACTCATTTGAGTTTTGGGCACATTAAAGCCGACTGGCCCCATTGTAAAACCAAGTAGACCTTGTTAACAGTTGGCCTCATTCATTAGCTCAGCTCTTACATAAAAAAATCTCAATTCGAAAAGGAGATCCAGAAAAATACATACATCCGCAACTTGAATATGGATGAGCGTTATGTCTTCAAGATTCTGATGCTGGGCGATGCGGGTGTGGGCAAGACGTGTCTACTGCAGCGCTTTGTGGAGAATCGTTTTACCGGTAATTACAAGTGCACGGTGGGCGTGGACTCGAAGATACGGACCGTCGAAATTTCCGGGCACAAGGTGAAGCTACAGATCTGGGATACGGCCGGCGAGGAGCGCTACCGTTCGATGATGAGCTCCTATTACCGACACGTTCAGGGCATCATTTTGGTGTTCGATACAACGCGTCGCCGCAGCTATCAGAGCGTGGACTACTGGCTCAAGGAGATTGACAAGCATGCGGCGACAAATGTGCGCGTCCTGCTGGTGGGCAACAAATGCGACGCATTCCAGGGCCGACAGGTGTGCCAACAGTCGGCGGCCATCTATGCCGAAAGCCTGGGCGTCGCCTATGTGGAGGCCTCAGCCGTCACTGGCGCCAATGTGGAGCGTCTGTTTGCCAATCTGGCGGTCAATATATTCGATACACACGTGGAACGCAATCGGCCGGGCGCAGTCTTTCCGGCTGAAGACAAGGATGCTGTTACTCTTAAACAAGCCACTGGAATACGCGATTTCTGTTGCTAAGCTTCAATTATGCTTTTATTACATTGAAATTGCATGTTACACCCCTCTGCCCCCACACATACACAGCCCCCCCCCGCACAACCAAAAACTGCCCCTGTTTCGGCAAAGGCAATCAAATCATGCGCCAATTGCCCGGCAACAATTTGCTTGGGCTTACTTTGATGTCCTGACCACGCCCCGCCCCCCCTCGCCCAGCAGCTCGTTAAACTGGAGGTCGAGCTAATCCGTGTCTTAAGTCTTAAGTGGCCAGTATTATTTATATATAATTTGTTTTATTTTTAACAGCTTGCTTAACTCAAACTTATGTGTATTGAGTTGTATATCAAAAAAATTAATAATCGTTAGTAAAAATACATGAGCAACTGCAATCGTTGGTGTCAATTTTGCAGTGTATATATGTATGTGTATATGTATATGTATATGTGTATTCCAGCTAAAGTTGCATGAACGTTTTTCCTTTTTGTTAAATAATTGCTTGTGGCAGATTAATGCAAAGCCGGACGTAACTACAGTTGATCTAAGCATACCATATCATAATACATAATAATAATACATCATTTATACAATAATAATAATAATCAACATGCGCCGCATTTGGCTAAGCTACTAGCAAAAGCATTGCAAGTGACTCGTGTGATGAAACGTATGTTAAATGATATTTTTGGGCGAGGATTGGGTTCCAACTAATTGCTGAACTTAACATCCAGCCATGTACAATAATAAATGTAAAGCATTAACAGTAAATAAAACTACGTGTTCTAGTCTAGCTTAGATTGCTTTTCATCGTGCTCCTGCTGCTGGTCCGGCTGCTGCTCCGGCGGCTGCTCCGGCGGCTGCAGTGCACCATTGCTGCGCTGGGCTGCAACAGCTTTGGGCCATTCGATATTCGCCAGGCTCGCGTATTTGGCAAAGACTTGCCTAAGGCGTAGGTACAAGCCCTCTTGGCTGATTGTCGGCAAATTGATGGCCGCGTATGACCAATTCTTGACCACCAGACTGGGCTTGCACGTTATCATATTGATTTCGGGCAAATAACGCTCCGGATAAATTGTGTCAGTGGGCTCCATTAGCATTTGGTTGAGCTGATGCGGTGTACGCACCACCACCTGGCCGCCGGCCTTCACCTGCTTGTAGATCTCGCTCATGTGGCGATAATACTTATGCGACAGCGAGCAACGGCAATTGATATCGCTGATCTTCAAGATGCGTAGTTCGCGCAGCGCATGCTGCAGGCTCAAGCGGCACTCGGTGACTGTGTGGCAATCAATTGAGAATTAATTAAAGTTGACTGCTTTGTGCTTGACATAGTTAGCTGCTTACCGGTGGCATTAAGCTGCTTGGCTACATGCAGCCAGGCATTGCGCTTCTCCATGGTGCTCGACTTGCCATAGGTTTTCGGATGGCAGCGCAGCAGACGTGTCAGGTGATACGCATCCATGTTGGGTAACTTGCGTGGCTCGCCGGTCAAATGCTTGACCAGTTCATTAACAGTCGGCTGTGTTTCTAGTGCATGATCCGATTCATCTGGCAGTGGTTGTTCCTCCATCCTCTCCAGCTGCAACTGCTCTTGCTGTTCCTCCTGCTGGAGCTGCTGCTGCTGCTGCTGGAGCTGCTGCAGCTGCTGCTGTTGCTGCTGCTGCTGCTGCTCTGATTGCTGCGGCCCTTTGTTGAAGAAGACCAATATCTCTTGAACTTTGTTCTCGCCATTTAGCAGCCGCTTCGCCTCCTCTGTCTCCCAGGGCATTGGCGCATTGTTAACCACCACTTTGCCCTGTGAACTGTCGACATTTGGCTGCATTAGCGCCTCGTACATGCTGCAGCGTTTCACCTCCTCCATGAACTTGTTGTGCACAATGTAATAGTACGGCTCCAAGGGATGATAGCGCACATTCACAAGAAACTTCAGCTGCTCCAGTGCATGCCACCAGTTCTGCGGCCAGGGATTCTCAATGCCGCGCTCCAAATCCTCCATATACGTCTTGAAGGCAAACTTAAACATGGACCAAACGTCCCGATGGTTCACTGTCAATCAGAAAGCAAGAAAAATAATTAAAATTAACGCCCCAATCCTGGCCAGCTGGTATACCTACTGTGCGGAAAACGTTCACGGGCCACACGCCACACCTCCTGACGCTCCTGGTCGGTGTATTGGCGCGGCGGTCGACCTGGATTGGACTCTCCTGGTCGTGGTCGGCGCATATCCCAGTACAAATAATCGTACTTTTCAAAATGATTCATCAGCGCCGGCAGTTGATCCTTGTGCAGCATCCAATTATATTTGCGCGCTATTTCGTCAAATTTGCTGAACAAACGATGCGACTTCTCCCACACCCTCATGCCGCCCTTGAAGGGACGCATCAGCTCCTCCATGGGCGCTATTGTCGGGAACTGGTTCATGTTATTCGCCAGAAACTGCCAGATTGCGCGACATAGTTGATCTGCAATAAGCAAAGGACATCAATTTTAATTGAACATGCTTGGCTGGGAAATGCCCATTACAAGGCAAGTGCGGGAAGATTTTTAAATAGTAAGAAATCGTTGATCTTTATGACATATTTATTGATCGATATTTATCGATTTTAAGAATACGAGTTAAAATCGATATTTATCGATTTAGGGAAAATCTCAGAAGCAGTTACGGACAATCGATATTTATCAATGTTGGGAAACATGAAAAAGTTATCAAAAAGTAATAGCTGAGAATCGATATTAATCGAATTGGGAGGATCGACGGCAGCTATCGATTATTTAGAAACAAAAAAGAGTGATCCTTGCTCCTTAAGCCAACACAGAGAAACGGTATGGCTATTGATGGAGATGCCTTCGCACAGCTAAACGATAACCTCTGCTAAACCATTTTTATTGGGTATGCAGGAATAGAGAAAAATGTGGAAAACAATAACACTTGCCTGAAATGTGAAACCTTTTGGCTATTTGCTGCCAGATAACTGAGTTTTTGCCCGACAGCAGATTATCCGCGGAGTGCAGCTGTGGTATGGCCATCACCTCACGTATAAACACCGCGGTGCGCGCCATAGTCAGATTCGGGGAATAGGGCACCGCGGTGCCCTCCGCATGCAGAACGCGTCCAGTTTGCGCACAATCGCGGAACTCGATTTTGAATTTGGGCATCGGCGACGGCTGCTTGTCATTTGGGACGATCACATTCGATGGACAGCTGACAGTGATTTTAATGCTATTGCTGGGCTGGGTCGGGCTGCGAATGTCATCCCAGCCGCTATTCAGCGCGGTCTGATGCTTTCTGACGAGCGTTGTTGGCGTCAGCGCTGGCAGCGGCATTGATGTGCCCCACGGCTTGGGCAGCATGCTCACCGATGGCAATGCCACCTTGTCGTTGCGCACGGTCAGCGGCACCAGCTTGGGCAATGGCGGCACCAGCTGCGGCAACGCGGTCGTTGTTGATAGCATTGCCAGCATCCCGGGAACATTGGTCACATTGGTCGTCTTGGTGGTGAGTGCTGGTGCCGGTGCCGGTGGCGGTGCTGTGGCAACTGCTGCGACAGGTGTTACGGGGCGTATGGTCGTGCCGCCGATGCTGGTGCCGCCGATGCTGTTGCCGCTGATGCTGTTGCCGCTGATGGTGTTCGTCGGGACGCTGCTGCTGATACCGGGCGTCATAATTGGCGTCAGTGGCAGACGCATTTTCGGACGCACCATTACCTGCAGGCCGGTTCGCAGTGGACTCGGCCGCACGCCAGACACAGTCGCCAGCTGCACCGTGGCCGGTATTGGCAATGGCAACGGCATCGGCAACGGCAACGGCAACGGCTTGGGCATTATGCTCACAAAGCTGCCGTTCGGCGTATTAGCAGCTGGCAGCGCTGGCGTTGGTGCTGTTGCTGGCGTTGGGGGCTTGGGCACCACGCTAATGGCCGCTGTGATGCGGGGAATGGCGAAGCTGGAGGTACTGGGGCTGCAGCTGGTGCCGCTGCTGCTGTTGGTGCTGGTGATGCTTGTCGTGATGCTGTTGCTGACGATGCTCGTCGTGATGTTGCTGCTGCTGCTGATGGGAATGGCCGTAATGGTTGAGGTTGCCCTCGTGGTCGCCGGGTAGACAATGGCCAGCGGCAGCGGTGGCGCTGCCTGTGGCGGACTATACGCAGGCTTCGACGACAATCTCTGCCAGTCGCGAGCATTGGGGGCACTGGGGGCACTGGAAGCACTGGGCTTAACGCTCACTGGCGCGGTTGACATTAGCTTGGGCGGTGTTGCGCCAGTGGGCACAATGGGGGCGGCACGTTTTTGGCCACGTCGCGTCGAGCGTGCGGCCAACAGCTTGTACAGGCAACCGATGATGTTCTCAAAGAACCATTTGTCCTGCAGCTGATAGCCAACTTTACGCATCTCGGCCAGCTCCAGGTAAAAGTTGCGCAACACCAGCCAAGTAACCTCGCAGCGTTGATGGCTGCAATTCACCTGCGCCGAGACGCGCTGCCAGAGCTCATGATATCGCGCTGGCTTCAGTGCGCTATCCTGGTAATCATCCACCATCTGTCCAAGCTCGGGCATTGTTTTTAGCACATTTATCAGATTCATGACGCTGCGAAAATGCTCAATGGGATCAAACCAGGCGTCCTGCAGATACATCGACATCTTGCATACGGTGCCGTGTGTATTCTGTATGTGCGGCGACAGAAAGCTAAGCTGCTTCTTCAGCTGTGGACTGGTGCCAGTGGAGTGCGTCACCTCCCACTCGTAGCGTGTCTTTAGCTGCAGCCAGATCTTCATTAGCTTCGTTGCCTTCTCGTGCAGCTCATTGGAGATGGCTCCCCAAATGAGTCCGCGATGACGATAGTTGTTATAGCCCTCATGCTGCGTATCATACAGCTGTGGATAGGCGCGCACGGCATCAACTAGACGATCCTGATCGGGGCTAATCTTATACTGTTCGCAATAATCCGCATCAAGATCTATAATATCAGCGGGTTGTGTTGGCACAATGGTCACATCATCGTCCACACTTGACTGCTCTACATTTAATACCTCGCCGGGCTGCTCGCACTGCAGCGGTTGCCGTGCCACGTGCGTGTAGAGGAACAGCATATCCTCCTCGTGCAGCATGGTGGGACGTGGACGCGTTAGACTGCGACACGCCTGCACCTGCCGGCGATATCGGCGCATGCGGCGCACATGACGCTGATATTTATAGCGCAGCTCCGCCCAGGTACTCATGCATTTGGTCAGTTCCAAAGACAATTGTCGCGCAATATTTTGCCACAACTGCTCCTTGAAAACGTCATCGTTGAAGCGCCGATGACGTCTATTATAGAGGGCAGGCTGTTTGCACACCAGCCGAATGAGCCGGCGTTCCGACAGATACGCTTCCAGATTGTAGGCGTGCGTTCTGCTGGCATAGGAGGCGACATCATCGCTACCGCTGCGCGGAAAGTGCATTACCGGACTTATAGCAAAGTCCATGATCTCCTCATCTAATTCAGATGTTTGCGTCTCTTCGGTTATATCTATAAATACAATAATGCTTTCTATCTGTACGGAATGCTGTGTATCTCAAGAGCAGCTCACCCAAAATCTCCAGTGGATTTCTCTCGTCATTCTTTGCGCCTCTTCGCACAGGTATCGCTGGCTCCTCCATTGTTATATATACAACTTATGTATATATAAAACACAGTTTGCGTACACTTCTATACCGGCAGTATGGCTAATCGCGTGGTTTGGCCAAATGCCGTGTGTAGCCAACAGAAAAAAAAAGAAACCAACAACCAAACAACATCAAAAACCAGACGCAAACCCAAATTAATGCATCCCAGTGGTCAATTCAACGGCGCCGCACACAGCACATCATTGGCGCACAGATTACAGGCAATTCGACCATAACTCGAGAGCAACGCATTATTATTGTATTAAAATAAAATAACGCTGGCAGCCAGCATGTGTGTGAATTTTCGTTGTGACGCTTTGCGTGTGCGACTTTTGCGCGCAGGGTAAGAACACTTCTGCGATTACGCAGCGTTCCAATTTATCGCATGGCCATATATATATATCGATAACAATTGCCTGTGTTGGACAACTATCGGTAGCGCGTGTGCTTGGGCGCACTACTTAACATAATTTGAATTCAATTATTACACTTTCAATAAAATTACTATTCAGGCCTGCAAAAACCGCGTGATTTTCCTTTTAACGCTCTGCATATGGGTCTTGACATAAACTGCAATTATATGCACATTATTATCAAAAATACATGATGTTGCGACAACTTCAAAAACCAGACGCAAACCCAAATCTAATGCATCCCAGTGGTCAATTCAACGGCGCCGCACACTGCACATCATCGACGCACACATTATGATTATATTAAAATAAAATAACGCTGGCAGCCAGCATGTGTGTGAATTTTCGTTGTGACGCTTTGCGTGTGCGACTTTTGCGCGCAGGGTAAGAACACTTCTGCGATTACGCAGCGTTCCAATTTATCGCATGGCCATATATATATATATCGATAACAATTGCCTGTGTTGGACAACTATCGGTAGCGCGTGTGCTTGGGCGCACTACTTAACATAATTTGAATTCAATTATTACACTTTCAATAAAATTACTATTCAGGCCTGCAAAAACCGCGTGATTTTCCTTTTAACGCTTTGCATATGGGTCTTGACATAAACTGCAATTATATGCACATTATTATCAAAAATACATGATGTTGCGACAACTTCAAAAACCAGACGCAAACCCAAATTTAATGCATCCTAGTGGTCAATTCAACGGCGCCGCACACTGCACATCATCGACGCACACATTATGATTATATTAAAATAAAATAACGCTGGCAGCCAGCATGTGTGTGAATTTTCGTTGTGACGCTTGGCGTGTGCGACTTTTGCGCGCAAGGTAAGAACACTTCTGCGATTAGGCAGCGTTCCAATTTATCGCATGGCCATGTATATATATCGATAACAATTACCTGTGCTGGACAACTATCGGCGGCGCATGTACTTGTGCGCACTACTTAAGATAATTTGAATTCAAATATAACACTTTCAATAAAATTACCATTCAGGCCTTCAAAAAGCCTGATTTTGCATATGGGCATTGACATAAACAGCAATTATATGCACATTATTATCGAAAATATATGATATTGTGACCGTGCGCATAAGTCACCCGACCCGATGCGTCTCGGCATCCACAGCCGCCGAGACTAGAATTCGTAATTGCTTCTCTATTAGAATTCGTAAATTCTTTCTGATTACATGTGTTGCTTTTAATTTGCGAATGTGATGATCGCAGATCACTTAAAAACAAGTCCAACAGTATAAATATGCATTAATCCGTTTCAAATTATGCGCGAAAAACTAGCACGATGCTAACAATTTGCAGCTGTTAAATTCAAAATGGCGAAAGTATTTTGTTTTAGTTGAGATTAAAGAATTAAATTTAATGAAGGATCGAACAGAAACTTTCGCTTTTATTAGATTATTAATTAAAATTTGTAAAAATTAATATTTATCAATTCAATCAATATAGTGTGATAGTCCCTTTTGAAATATATGTCAATATACTAAATATTAATCAAAATATACATATTTTTTAATATAGACGACTGAAATGGTATATCTTTTAGGTATATCTATTAGGCAATGATAGTTTATTGAGTTGTCTAAGTGAGCCAGTCTTTACGGACAACAAGGATGCGGCTCGAATCGGAATTAGTATTCTCTAGTCCCACACTTGTAATTATAATAATAATAATATATATGTTAAGTGAACAAGCATATCAATAAAAATATATTTAGCCTTGACTTTGGCTACTCGTTCTATTAGCCAGTCGTCTAGTCTAATGTTTTGATACTTTTCTAATGACCGAATGATGAGCACAGAAGCCATTCAAGCTGGTTTAAGCATGCGTATCTCACACTATGTCCGAACTAATAGATCTTGTTTTTATTTACGAGATGAGCCAATTTTCAGAAATTAATCATTGGGTTGGCTTTGCAGTCAGATATGTATTAACCGGCTATCCTTGGCACTGACTGCGATCGTTGACAGTAAGGCCCAGCTGCCATATGCCAGGTCTCTGTATGCAAAAAAACCAAAACCCATTTCAATGATTATTTATATAAAGAAAGGAACAAATTGAAATTTAAAAAAAAATGACGGCAAGAAAGGTTTGTGGCAGCCACGGCGGGCGGCACCAAGAAACGTGTTTCCATGGAAAGCACAAACACATAACAATAATCATTCTTGTCAGGGTCAGTTGTTAAAAACTATGTGTATATATAAGTATGTGCATATGTATAACAAATTACGTATACGTAACCGAAACGCATCACAGGAACATAAAGAACAGAGACAAAGCATTGTGAAATACTCGAGCAAGGCATTCAAGATAATTATATAATAATTAAACAAAAAATGTGTACTCATCAAATCTGTCTGTTATAGTAAATCTTCGTTTTGGACAAATGTATCAGCGTTTGGTTCTGGTTTCCAGTTTCGAACTGCTTTAGACTAAATATTTAGTGTGTGTTACTTACCTAACTCAAGCAATCAACAGTTTTAGGGCTTCCCCATTCATACAGGTTATTCAAATGGTTTTTTTTCCCTTTCTGTTTTTTGTTTGTTTTGTTTTCAAAAAACAACCCAACTAAAACTGGATTCTTTGTGGCTATATGTAACTGTGCAGTTAGCAGATCTTTAGCTTTTCGCGAGTCAAAAAAGTCAATGTCTATAAATAGAGCATAGAAAGGGAAGACAATATATGTTAGGGGAAAAGCCTATTAGCTGTCTAATCGACTTAGAAACAGCTAAGAAATTGAAAATAAATGCAAACGTTGCAGAATATAACCAGGGCTGCGCCGCTCTTCAATGAACCAAACAATAATAATGAACTTATAAATATTAATTTGAAAGTAAAAAAAAAATGATTGAAAATCTCAAATTAAATTACATAAAGAATCGATTTACTCAACGCAACAGGGCTATTGTTTGTCTAGATTCGATTTGGTTTGACCTCATATAATTAAGATACATATGCATATTCATTTATGTGCTAAAAATTTGTTAATATCAAAGTATGATTTCCATATATTAAATAAATTAGATCGTGTGATTTGCTAATGTTAAACGAACCGCAACTGATATTGAACATTAAATTTGAATTCGAATTCGTTTTCGATTGCTTTCCAACTCTGGATAAGCGTCAGCGTCGCAGTCGCCTTCGCTGCCGGCGTCGCAGCGTCGTTGTTGTTGCTGTTTCTATACGCGTTGCTTGCTCCGTTATCGCCGCGATTGTCGGTCGTCGACGTCGTCGTCGTCGTCGTCGTCGTCGTCGTCGTCATCAGCTGTCTTCGTGTGTTGCCTGCACTGAGTGGTTGCTGCTGTTGTTGTTGTTGTTGTGAATTTTGCTGGGTGTTTGTTCGGCACCTCGAATTGCTGCCGCCAAAACATAGCCAATTCAGTTTGAATTCTGCCTTCAAGCGCTTTAGAACAATCATATAAAAACTTGGCTTGAATTGTCTTTATACAATTTGTTTACATTGAAATTCTCTCTCTCTCACTCTCTTTCTGTCTCTGTGTGTTCGTGCGTGTGTTTGAGTGTTGGTAAAGTTTGTTTAAAGAAATTATTAACTCAGTTGTTGTTTCTTTTTTATTCATTTTGTCAATTTTGTTTTGTTCTTGCTGATATTTTTTTGTTGTAATTTACTTTTCCAGAGAGTTGCATTTGCAATTTTAATTTAGCGCATAGCTAATTTCCAATGAATTGTTATATATTTTTGTTGTGTTTTTTTTGCTTTTGTTTCTGTCTTTCTATTTACATTTTGTGATCGTGAACCCAAAAAAAAAAAATAAAAATAAAAATGGAAAGAAAAATAGATACACCACAGCAGACACCAGGAGTATATTATTATTGCTCATCCTGCTCGAATTTCAGAGCCAAATAGCGCGAAGAGCGATAAACGGTCCAGAGCACATAGACCAGAACGAAAGCCCAGGAAGCCATGTGCACCTCCCCGGTGGCCCACCAAATGTCATCCAGCATGTCCTCCGGCAAGATATTGCCCCGTCGTCAGGCGATACCCGTACTCTACACGCGTGGTACTCACTATGAGGTCGGCTTCGATATGGTAAGCAACAGCTCCTTACTTAGTCCTTTGACCTTTCAAGCAACCCCCAACAACAACAACAATAACAGACCGTTGGCAATGTCACGCTATCTTCATTGAAGGTCCCCAACACACTTGAGAATATTAACTTAATTTGTAAGTTTAGTTGTTTTGATCTAAACTGAAAATTTTACTATTTTGATTATTTTTTTTTTTATTTTTTGTTATAGTTTGTTTTGTTGTTTTTTTTTTTGTTTTTGTTTTTTTGAGTGCTTTTACTTGGCTATGACGACAATTGGGTGGAAGTAAACTGAAATTATAAGTTAAGCAGCAAAATTGATGGGTAGCGCTCGGCTATAGCGATAATGGGCAGAATTATTTATGTATCTAATTAAATATTAACTAATTATTAACCCATGCCACTTGCTTAGCTTTTTAGTGCATTCTAGTCGGGAGGTCCCGACAAGGGGATACCCTGAACCCCTTTTCTTCCAACAGGCGATAGGTATAAAATTAAAGATACTTGATATATATATATCTACTATTCTAGAAGCTACATGTCAAGTTTGGTGACTCTAGCTCATATTATTTACCGAAATTGCTCAAAAGACAGGAATTCGATATCGATTTTTATCGATTACTTGGAAACGGGGCAAGTTATCGAATATCGGAAACAAACAAAAATCTGCGCGGGCACTAGAAGGACCTACAGCTAAACTTTCAAGTCTCTAGCTCTTATAGGTTCTGAGAGCCTTGCGTTCATACAGACGGACGGACGAATGGACGGACGGACGGACGGACGGACAGACAGACGGACTTGGCTAAATCGACTCGGCTGTTGATGCTGATCAAGAATATATATACTTTATGGGGTCGGAGATGCTTCCTTCTGCCTGTTACATATATTTGTACAAATACATAATACCCTTTTTACACATTTTCAATGGGTTTAGGGTATAAAAACACAACAAAAAACGACAAGCGAATGTGAGGGAAATTGTTTTTGTGCTCATCTAATTGGAAATTGTCATTCAAGCTGAAAATTTAAATAAACTGTGAAATTTCCAATTAATATTAGGCATATATACTTAAAATCGCGCATGCAATTCATTTAAACAAATTCTAAAATTAAACAAAATCTATAAGCTAAAAAAATAAAGCGAGAAAGTGAGGTTATTTTCGGCAAGCCGAAAATTAAATACCCTTCCAGACATTATTATTTTGCAGATATAGGACCATAGTAAAGTTTGTAAATGCTGAGTTTGATGAAAATAAGACGGAAAACGGAATATTTTGTCATACATAAACTCATTTTTGACCTATCTATATATATCAAGTCGTGCAATATAAGATTGGGCTTCTATATAAAGCAGCATAGTTTAAATAGTAAATGATATATATATCTTGACAAGAATAAAGTTTTCCATACAAGAACCAACTTTTCGACCGATCTTTTCTGTGGCAGCTATATGATATAGGGTACCGGTCCTACATAAATATTCCTGCAACAAAAAGAAAGACCTATGCAGAGTTTCAAGACTGAAAGACAAGTTCTTAGAGTAACAGACAGATGGACATGCCTTTATCCAGCTATATCTATTTTATATCTATAGCTATATCCTAGGTCCTGATCATGTATATGTATACCTTATGGACTCGGAGATGTTCCCTTCTAAGCGTTACACATTCCATGACAAGATTATAATACCCTCCATAACCCTTGTATATATACATATAGCAGGCAATATATTATATTATAGTTTTGCTTTAAAAGATCGCGGAACCCGTTAGTAACGTTTATCATGTCATTATTTATATACATATTTAATCAGACGCTGTGCTCTATATGTTATTAACATGATTTCGATGGGTTTTACGAGAGATTCTGACGCTGACTTTTATATAAAAATCTTTCTAGATTTGCATCTTTCTGTGTGTGAACTTTGTTTAATTCGCAAAACGCGTCTCTCTCTTCCTCCCTCCCCCCCCCCCCGCACTCTCTCTCTCTCTCTCCCTCTGTAATCAGTAGGTGCAATTACAGCTACATATAGTCGACACATAGGCCTGAGCACATAAAGATAAAATGGTCCTGATAAGCGTTTATACGATTGGACTAGTATATTTGCTTGGTATTTTTATACCCTAAACCCTTTGAAAATGGGTAAAAGGGGTATAATGTATTTGTGCAAATGTATGTAACAGGCAGAAGGAAGCATCTCCGACCCCATAAAGTATATATATTCTTGATCAGCATCAACAGCCGAGTCGATCTAGCCATGTCCGTCTGTCTGTCCGTCCGTTCGTCCGTCCGTCTGTATGAACGCAAGGATCTCAGAACCTATAAGAGCTAGAGACTTGAAATTTTAGCTGTAGGTCCTCCTAGTTCCCGCGTAGATCGAATTTGTTTCGATAACTTGCCCCGTTGCCAAGTAATCGATAAAAATCGATATCGAAATCCTGTCTTTTGAGCAATTTTGGTAAATAATATGAGCTAGAGTCACCAAACTTGACATGTTGCTTCTAGAATAGTATATATATATATATATATGTATATATCAAGTAACTTTCATTTTATGCCTATCGCCTGTTGGAAGAAAAGGGGTTCAGGGTATCCCCTAGTCGGGAGCTCTCGACTAGAACCTCTTACTTGTTTATCTTTTTGCCATTTCGTGACCCAGTTCCTGTTTAACCTTCACTCAAAACTAACACTCACAAACACTCACTCACACTCACACTCAAATATAACAATCACTCACTTGTTCGCTTTGAGCCGGAATCGGTGGCAAAAAAAAATGGCCAATATCAAGGGCGTAGCAGATAGCAACAATTGGCCCGGAATTGAACTGTCAGTCAGCCAATTGAGAGAGGGGAGTTGGAGTTGGGCTGAGGGGTTGGGTTGGCCCAACCAAGTGCTGCCAGCATAGTCGTGTGGTCGGTCGTCGTCCGGGGTCTGGAGCTACTCCTGCTCGACGTCCCCGCACATAATTAACAAGCTGGCAACAATATCGACTAACAATAAACCATTATTCATAATGTTGTTTTTAGCGTTTCGTTTTGTTTGTTTGCCCTGTCGATCAGTCGTGATCGATTATGGTTTTTTTTACTTATATTTTGTTGAATTTTTTTAAATATATTTTTTTGTACAGCAGCAGCATATTAGCATACAATACGTTAAAAGAGGGCAATTTGCAAACGGCGCTCGAATCAAATATTTAGAAAGCCGCTCGGAATTCAATTCAATAATTATAATTAATCATAATAATAGACATTATACAAAAAGTATACATAATTGCTTTGCAGGGTCGCACTTTTGGCTCGATGATCAAGAACTTTCTGATCTTATCGCAGCCGCTGAACGAGACCTACTTGCCGCTCTATGGCACCGCAAAAGGCAGTGAGTACTCCACGGACCAAAGTGCTCTTCACCACCTGGCTGTGAATCATTCGTGTTCATTTTCCATTCTTTTTTCTTCTCTCTTATATATTTTGTGTTGCAGGGCAAATCTACAACGAGACGCTCGAATCGGTCAAATGCAGCTTTCCGCAGTACATACGCGAATTGGAGGGCGTGGCCGATGGCGCCGAGGTGGAGTTCCATAAGGTGAGCTCTCTCCATATCTTTAGCTAATGCCTGCAACCCCCCCCCCCACACACGCATCACCCCCTTCACCTGAATGCCCTGCGAATTGTGCAATAATTAGCACTAAGTGGCCATTAAAACAAAAGCACAAATGCATAATTGCTTAATTGTTTTTTTTTTTTTTTGCTTTTTTATTGTTATACAAAATTATTGGTTTGCGGGGGCGGCGCCGGCAAACCTCAACTTGAACATTCTAACGGTGAAGCTAATGCCAAAGTCGTTGCGTGTCGAGTTTGTTGGATTCTTTAATTCTTTTTTGCTGTTGCAAGTTGTCAATTCAATGACAACACCAAATACAATTTGCTCAAATATTCACACATAATTGTACACAAGAATATAAGTATATACATATGCATATGTACATATATATATTTAAGAACAATTACAATTTGCACTCGACTATAACGCATAATATAAATATAATTATTTATATGATATGCTAAAACGGCAAACAGCTGCAATTGTTTTCATTTCATTTTTTAATTAAAAAATAAATATTTGAGCTTATTTTGTATTATATTTTCACACCTTTCAAAGATTTTTAACAATAAAAAAGAAGCAAAAAAGCTGAAAGTTAAACGCGAAAGCAAAAATATCATCAGGCGAGCCGTAGATTGAATACCCTTTCAGACATTTCCCTTTTGCAAATATATTTTGCCATACATCATTTTTCGAGCGATACTTTCTGAAGAGCTATATAATAAAGCGATCTTGATACGATAAAGAAGTTTCTTATAGAAGAATCTACATTTCGACAAATCGGTCCAATCGCTGCTATATGATTTGGTGGTCCGATGTTGATAAGATTTTGCATATCAAGATACCTTAGTAAAGAAAACAGTTTACCACATGAGAACCTACTCTTTGACCGATAAATTTTAAATGGCAGCCATATGATATAGTGGTCCGATCTGTACTGCCTGCAACAGAAAGACGAACCTATGGAAAGTTTCAAGAAGGTAGCTTTACAACTGAGAGACAAGTTCGCATAGAAACAGACTAAAGGATAGACGCACATGCTTATATGATGATCTAGATTATATATATATGCATATATATATATATCCTTTGTGGGATCAGAGATGTCTTTTTCTATGCGTTACACATTTCATGACAAAAGTTTAATATCCTCTGCAAGGGTACATTGTACATTTGAAATTTGTCTTAAATGCTTGAGTTACGATTACTTTCTTTTCACATTACATTACACTGTAATAAGAAGAAGAAGACAATACATTCACAGAACTAGAAATTTTAATATAAATAATCGAAATTAGTCAATGAACTAGTTCCGTTTTCTTGGCATTGTTGAATGTGCTTGCATTGACAATTTGGTAAGCCAATTTGTCCAAGTACGCGCAACCCCATCAAGTGATGGAAAATCAATTGCAATTGAAAAAATAAATGAGATTAGCTAGTCTTGGCCAGGCCCAGAACAAGTTCAGGTGCAAGGGCTTGCGTTGGCCTCTGCGCTGTTTCATTGGTCTCCAGCTTTAAGCCATCGATTTATGTGCTCATTAGCAAGGCAAATGCGGTTGCTATGACCCAAGGAATGCGTTGCTGCACATTATGTGTTATAAATTGTATTTATTTTTTTTTTTAATTTTTTTACTGCATCTAAGCAGTTGGACAATTAAATGCACGCAAACCCGTATCAACCTTGGCCGCCTACCGCTGCTGGTGGCTGGCTATGTCGATGTCAGCTTATCAGCTTATGATGCCGTTTAGAATTGCTCGAATTGCATAATTAATTACATATCGAATTAGCAATAATTATTGTCGTTTAGCATATTTTCAATTACGCTGCCAATAGAATTGTTTTGCATATTCATATTGAAAAATCAAGTTACAAGTGCGCCAAGATTTTGCCTACTCATAGAATAACATCCCAAAATTACGTTCCCCTTGCAAATGCTGTGGAATACGAAATTTTTTAAAAAGCCTGGTCAGTGAACGCCCCGCCCCGTACGTGCTTTTCATAATAATTAATCATTTATTATTTTATTTGCCATATTTTGAGCACCATTTAATGGTCTTTAAACCTCAGCTTACCAAAAACAACAACACAAAGCCAAATGCAATCAATCATTGAGCGAAAAAAAAAAAACAAATGAATCACTCTGTCAACGGTCGAAGATTTTCAAGTGTCGATTATTATAATTACCTATCGCTTAATCCTGTCGATTAATCGTCAAGGCGATTGAGTCCCAGCTCAATAACCTATCGAACATGCTGCGATAACAATAATATTAACGGTTATGGGCAACGCTCAACGCTTCTCCTCAACAGTTGTTCTTGCTGCACCTGGACGAGATCTTGCCACAGGCTGTAAAGCATCAGCCACGCAACAAAAACCAACCGACCGGCTGCTCCTCGATTATTGTTAACCATAAGCATTGCGTAAGTACATATAAATATGTTAATGGATATATTAACGTGATCTGATCCGTTGTCTGCAGCGTCTGCTGGGCCACACGGAGGACGCGCTGACGGAGACGCTTAATCATTACTACTTTGTGGTGGCGCACATCATCAGTGACAAGCCGCAGGGCAAATATAATGTCAAGGAGGAGCATTTTATGTCGCTCTGCTATGCCGGACACCTGCCGGGCTATACCATGAGCCATAATCATCATGGTCTGGTGTTTAGCATCAACACAATCAGCGCCGAGCTGTTGCGCAGCGGCAAGACACGTAAGTGGATTAGAGCCTGGTGCGCTTTATGGTTTATGGTTTATATTTGTTGGATAATTGCTTGCAGCTCGTCATTTTCTGACACGGGCCTTGCTCGCCGCTAGCAACGTGGACGATGCCTTCAGGGTGCTTACGGATGCCGGCGTGGGCGCTGCCGATGCCTGTTCCATTAACTTTTCATTTTTGGCGTAAGTTAGCGGCTTTTTTGTAAGTCAGTCGATCAAATATATATTATGCCTGCAGCGATCCGCGTCAAATGTTTTACAACGTGGAAATGGCACCAAATCCGGACCGGAAGAATGAGTCACACCTGAGCATCAAGGAGGTACCGCTGGGCGCGCATAACTACCATGCCAATCAGTACGTAGCGCCCCATTAGGCACCTGATATATGCGTAACTCTGGTATTTGATTTGCACAGATTTGAGCGCATACACTTGGACCAGGCCAATGAGCTGATGCTGGAGTCCAGCGTCTCGCGGATGCATGCCTTTAGTAAATACAAGCCGCCGGCCAGCGAGCATGATGTTCGCAATATGCTGGGAGATGTCACTGGTGGCTGCTTTTGCGTGTGGCGCGACAATGGCAGATGCGATGAAGTGGTCAAAACAATATCTGTTGGCCTGTTCGATTTGAATGCCAAAACCTTTTCACTCTACTCCGATAATCCGAGTCTCACCGAGCCACACTGCACGTTGCCCCTGCTTTACAAATAGTTGTACAATTAATATAAAAATCGCTTGTACTTATTTGTTATGAAAAAAAAAATAGCAGAACTATTTGTTTGTGCGTGTAGCTAAAATTTAAACCATTGGGGATCAGTTATTATCATATGTTTCTAAAGCTATATATCTCTATATACTACTATATATACATATATATACTTTTTTTTTTGGTCTTAGCAGAAGTTTATATATGCCTAATTAAAGAAGTTTTAACATAAATTGTGTTTCAAATGTGTTTTTTTTTGTGTCCTACCAGCACTGGATGGACGATGCTGCCAGACAGCCGGGCATAGTGTTGGGGGGCGTTATCGTCAGTGGTGCGTGAGCCTCGCGAAAATATCGACAAGCACTTTACCGTTATTTTACTGTTAAAACGAATTCTAACCTATAAACGAAAGTACAACCACGAATGTATACACATACGCACATTAGGCAAAAGTTTATCAATTATTTAATGCTTCGTCCGCTCCATTTCATATTCATAACAAGACTGGAAAAAACAAAGATATTTTGGGCTGGCATATTGAACAATTTATAAACTCTGTTGTTTTAAAGAAATATTCATTTCTTATACATCAACTTTTTGTTTGTACATGGAAAACAGCTAGTTTTTGGTTCATAGTCAGCTACAGCTAATGGCAAATTCAGAGTAGCTCTATAATTCTTGACCCCTACAATCCTAGGTATATGTAAATTATATCATCCCTTGGATACTAGGTTAACCTTAGTTCTAGCTCTCTGAACTGAACTGAACCCTCTTATCGGTATTTACACTGGAAACGTGCAAATGCAGCTTTTCGCAGTTCACACGCGAATTAAAGAGCCGAGGTGGACTTCCATAAGGTGAGCAATCTTTGTTGTGATTAGAGACCAGCCGTTAAGCCGTTAGTCAGTAGCCAATTAGTAGGCCACATCGTTCAACTGGCCACGAATTGACAGCTGTTAACAATTAAGTGGCCATTTAAACAAATACAAATGCATAATTGTTTTAATTATCTACAAAAAATACAGCAAAAAAATTGTAAAAATATAAGTTAATTGGCTTGTGGGGGTGGTGCCAGCAAACTTCAACTTGAACATTCTAACGGTGAAGCTAATGCCAAAGTCGTTGCACGCCGTTGCGTTGCGTGTCGAATTTGTTGGATTCTTTTTCTTTTTTGTTTGCCGCTCGCGTAGCAAGTTGTCAATTCAATGACAACACCAAATACAATTTGCTCAAATATTCACACATAATTGTAAATGTAACAATACGTACAGCCTGCACTCGCTAATGACGAACAATTAAAGCTTAATTATTATTGTAATGCAACAGACAATATCAATTGTCTATATTTAATTTCAATTCAAAGTCAATAAATTTGCAGCATGTAGTACGTTAATTAGCAGCTTTAGGCAATTACAACTGTAATACAATAATACAAAATAAAAAAAAAAAACTAATGCATTGGCCGTGCAGCAAGCAGTCATTGAACTAGTTCCGTTTTGTTGGCATTGTTGTTGTTCTTGTGTTGACTGCTTTGTAAGCCGATTTGTATTTGGCCAATCTGTCCATATATGTATATAAAATTCAAGTGAAGGACAAGTTCGCAAAAAAAATAATGTAGACAGTCTTACCCGCGCCCAGAACTAGTTCAGGTGCAAGGGTTTGCTTTGGCTTCGCTGTGTTTTTCGTTTGTCAACACTCGAATCCATCCCTATTTAATTTATCAATTTAGTGGCTTATTAGCATGGCACACGTAAATAAGTGCCCCTGAAAAAAAAAACTCTATCACGTAAGTCTAAGAAATGCGCAGCTGTCAATAATGTGTTATGATTTTTTTGCGTCTTATTAGTTGGCCAATTAAATGCACGCAAAAGCGTACTAACCTTGGCCCCCTGCCGCCTGCCGCCTGCCGCTGCTGGTGGCTCTGTTGGTGTCAGCTTATCAGCTTATGATGCCGTTTAAAACGAAGCCATTGGAAATGAGAAACTCGAATTTTCTTAAATAAAAGCATTTTGAATAACCAACGACTGGCTTTAAAACCCGTTAAGAATTTGCTGCACTCAGTGCACAAGAATCCTTTGTTATCGCATCCTTTCGATTGACTATCGATTTAGAATAAGAAAAACTATCGAGCTTATCGATAAGAACGCGGAGATTCCTAACGGTTAACACTCAATGCTCGTTTCCCACAGTTACTTTTGATGCACCTGGATGAGATCTTGCCATAGGCTACGTCTGTTTCTCGATCATTGTTAGCCTCAAGTAGATTTTTAAGCACCTTAGTATAGATTTATATATGTTTCGTAGTTCATATATTGCAAATATTTTGGTTTATCAGATTTTTCGATATACTGTTGTATATGTGGGGAAAGAACAAATGATTCAGAAATAAGCATCCAGGAGGTTCCGATTGGCACACATAATAATTACATTTCTTTTTCAATAGTTTAAAACCTTTTTAACTTTGTCAACATATAAAATGGTAATGGTAACAGAATAAATAATTACTGATGTATTATGTATATTCAATTTCTATACAGATATGGCACATACTTCAGAAGCCCTACGAATAACCGTTAAATTACAAATGATATATTTTAGGATATGAGAGCATATAAACATAAATGCCATTACAAATACAAATGGTTAATAGAATATAATCGAACACATGACAAAAGTAATGATAATGCGATACAAATAATTCTATTCAATAAAAACAAAACGTTCTGTGTCTTAAAACACTAAATATTTGAAATAGTGCTGGACAGCGTTGCCAGACTGCCCAATATAAATGTAAACAAAGCAATAGAGCAGCCAACATCAGCTGTTTGCAAGCCATAATACTTCACTCACAAGGTTACACTTTGCACAACTATCGATAAAGTTGTCGATGATGGCAAGCAATTCTTAATGAAAGCAATATAAAATAGTTAATTTACAAAAAAAAATGACTTACCATAGTATTAAAACAAAACTATAAATACAAACTGGCGTTCATTGATGAAGCAGACCAAATAGAACATTTGTGTACGTCATATTGTGACGTGGATGCATGTAGCAAAACCTGGATCGCAATCTCATACATATGTTGGCCCATTTTTGGAGAGGACAACCCTAGATCGTGTTTTTATTTTATTTACCTGTAGTTGCTTGTTTATTTGTGCAATGCAACATTAACATTTCTCAAATAGCTAAGCAAACTGCAATATGTACACATTGCTGCACGGCTTTTACAAATATCTCACACAGAAAGATGAGTACTGCGTCGTCATTCTGGGCCTGGACAATGCGGGCAAAACGGTAAGCGGCTCCGGCATTATGATACACGTCTGCAAGTGACTATTTTGTTGGCACACGCAGACCTATTTGGAGGCGGCCAAAACGAAATTCACCAAGAACTACAAGGGCCTAAATCCAGCTAAAATCACAACGACAGTGGGTCTCAATATTGGCACCATCGATGTGCAGGGCGTGCGTCTGAATTTCTGGGACCTGGGTGGCCAACAGGAGTTGCAGTCGCTGTGGGACAAATACTATCAGGAGTCGCATGGCGTTATTTATGTGATAGACTCCAACGATCGCGAACGCATGGACGAGTCCAAAATCATTTTCGGTAAATACCCATCCTTCCGAAGTTTCCCTCAGGATTACAAATTTTTGCTTTTCCAGATAAAATGATCAAAAATGAGCTGCTGTCGGGCGTGCCGCTTCTGATACTGGCCAACAAGCAGGATCTGCCTGATGTGATGGGCGTACGCGAAATCAAGCCTGTATTCCAACAGGCTGGTGCGCTAATTGGACGCCGTGATTGCCTTACGATACCAGTCTCAGCGCTGACAGGCGAAGGCGTCGACGAGGGCATCAAATGGCTGGTGGAGGCCATTAAACGGCATTCGTTAGTGCGTCCGCCGCGCGAAAACGATTGAGCTGCATGGAACGAGAATGAAATGCAACGAATTAATTCCAGAACAGAACACAGAACAGTGACAAACGTTGTACAATAGCTTCTTGGCGTTAGGTAGACGATAGCATTAAGCATGTATTAAATACATAACACACATTTTTATCAAAGGATAATCAAAGCGCACACACAACTTTGTATATGTATATATGTGTACCGCGAGCAAAGGCTTTCACCTGTCATTGACTTATCAGCCAGCACAGTCGGTGACGACTTCGCTTATCCATAACGAAACACTTTTTTTATTTTTATTATGGCATAAACAGGTACAACGGCGTTCTCACGATTTTGTTTGTTATCAGTGCGCGCATTGCTCAGAGATAAGTTAGTATAGTTTCTGTGTATTCAACGGGCTCTGAGTGAGCCATGTCCATGACTGCCATGCCACCAATGTGAGCGTCTAGTATGATAACTATATCTATGTGCCGCCAAATGCACACGCTCACCCCGTGTCGTTGGCCATAGGTGTGCTGCAGGCGTCGATGAATACTGAGGGATCAGAACTTGATGATTTCAGTCTTTTGCCAGAGTTTAAGTCGCGCGGGCTGCTCATTATTATTGTTTTATTTTTTTTTATAAATTCGCGTTGCCCTCGTTGTCTGTTTTGGTTAACCACAACTAACTCTGATGATGACCTGACGATATATCCGTCTCGCAGTGAACACGTTATATCAATTGCTTACCAGCAGAATATGGTTACCCAAGGTGGTTTAAACTAAAGGCACACAAAGAGCGCATCGAGCAGTAGCAGTGCGGGTGTGTGTGTGTGTGTGTGAGTGTGTATGTGTGGTGCGGGGATTGGAATCGTAATTACCTATAAATGTACATTAGATAACACGTACGCATACTGCCTATGTGGAGCACCGTAGCCGCTTATCATTATTCCAGTGTCAGTACCTGTGCGGAGTTTAGGTGTGTGTAAGAGTTTGTGTATTTAGTTAGTGTCCACTTGTGTATGCTAGTGGGACCAACGAGAAAGTTACGCAGCCATCATGTATCCGTACTATGAGCAGGATTGGAGTGTTTTGCCACCGGAAAACAATCGCAGGTGAGTTGCAAATTGCCAACGGCAATCGCTGAGTTTTTAATTCAAAAATGACGTTATGCGCGTATTCATCGTCTTGGCCAAGAGAACTATCGATTACAGCGGCCTGCGATAGCAGTGCTGCTAATGTCAAAACGAAATGTCAACCGCTTGCTCGCGCTCTCTCGCTCTCACTGCTGTTACAACTACTATTACTACTACTGTTGCGCTCATCATCAACATTCTACGAGCATTTTTGTCGCGTTGTTAAAATTTGCATTGGAAGTCGGAGGCGGCAGGTGGCTATAAAGCAAACGTTTATATATAGTGCGAGCAAATGTTTAAACAAGAAAGAAAAGCGACTTGCTTTGTTTGTGGCAAACACAATAGATTTATGTTTAGTTTTTCCTGTGGCCAAAAAGAAGCATACGCTTAATTCAGTGGGCACTTGTGTGTGTGTGTGTGAGTGTGTTTGTGCCATGTATCTCTGCGTGTGTGTGATGTGTCTATGTGCTTGGGCTTTCCAATGAAAGTTCATTAATCGACAAGCGCAGAAAGTAATGCAATATTTTGCAATAATACGTGTTAGGTTACAGTGAGACTGCAGCCAGAAACACAAGCACATACGTGTATTTCCTGTGATTTATATCATTTTTTTTTGCAACGCATGCAATGCACTCGATAAATGGCCCATTGTGGCATATCGATATCGAATATCGATATAAGCCAGCAATGACGGCAGCTGTTTTGGTTTTAGCCATAACTGGTGACTGTGACGGCCTTAAGGCAAAAGCTGAATCAGTTGTTAACGATTAATGTGGCAACTTAGATTGTTTATTATTCGTATTTGAAATATTTTAAGGGAGACTGTTATTAGAATTTGTGTTCACATTCCAATTGGATTTAAATACGCCTCTTGCTGTTTGCTTGTCGCGCGTGTGTGTGAGTGTGTGTGTTACTGTCAGCTCAATGCGCGCTAATCGTCTATTCGGTTCGGCTCATGCTTCAAGTGCGGGTTTCGCATTATTCATACAACTGAATTAATCATTTAATTTTCATCAGCAGCAGCCGCAAATGGTTTTGCATTTGTGTGAGCCTCCACCTTTTTGTCGTCTTAATTAACACCCTACACACCTAGCCTAGTTTTTTCAGTTTGTGCTGTGCTGTGCTGCGCTTCGTTGGCCAGCACTGGCAGCTACATAAATACATATACATATGTATGTACAAACGTATGAAACTGATGCCAGTTAAAAGGTACTTCAATGTCCATGCATATGTACTATACATACATATGTATGTGAGTGCCTGTGTGAGTAAGCGTAGAGCTTTTTGTTTGCATTGAGCGGCGACAGATCATGTGTACCTCTGTACATGTATATTTGTATGCATATTTGTTTAAGCCTCGGCACACGCACACATGCACACGAATCATTTATGTACATAACGTTTTATAACAGCAGTAAGTTCATTACTGATATTGTTTGTGCACTGCGATTTGTGTTAATAATAATAAACACCAGCAACATCCAGTGATAGACAGAGAGCAAAAGTTCGATGTGCAGTGTTAACAGTTTTGCAAAGAGAGCGCAGCAAATATGTCTGGGAGAGTGCGAGTGAGACAGAGTGAGAGAGTGCGACAAGTGGAACAGTAACTGCAATTTAATAGCGGCCGGCTGTCAACGTTTTTGTTATTGTTGTTGTTGTTACTATTGTTATTCATGTGCTGTGCAGCGAGTGTTGCAAAATAAGCAAAACGCGACTTACGATCGAAAATTGTTTGTGTTGCCACCTCGCCGACGCAGCTGTAATAATAAAAGGAACAACAACATTAATTGAATGCAAACATAAAAGCATAGGCCGGCAAGTAGTAGAAGAAGAAGCAGACCAAGATAAACAACCATCAACAAAAAGCAGTTAGTCTGCGTGCCACAACCAAATTGCTTCAGAGCCGCAGAAGCAGAAGCAGCAGCCGCAACGCCTCGAAATGAATTCCGAGCATGGGTATGCAGCCTTATTACATATTATACATGCACATATATCTATGTATATAAAAATATATGTATATATGCATACATTTGTGTACATTATACAGTCCTGCCTAATCAGCCTGCTATTATTTCAATTTTATGCTCAATAGATTCAATCCAGCCTTCAATATGGCCACCATACGTCAGGCATTCACAGAGGCTGTCGAAAGAGGTAAGCCGCATCCCAGCAATTGTTTGGCCATCACCAAGTAACTGTCTCTGCCTTTTATTTTTCCTTTTCTACCTCGCCCACATGCAGTCAGAATGCCGACGCCCACACGATTGCGTGATCTTATACGACAGATACGCGCCGCCCGCACCGCAGCCGAGGAGCGCGCCGTGGTTAACAAAGAGTGCGCCTACATACGCAGCACATTCCGAGAGGAGGACTCCGTCTGGCGGTGAGTGGGCAGTAAATTGCATTAATAATATTTTCAACAACTTTAACCCGTTTTCTTACACGCTCTTCCCGCTCTCTCTACACTGGTCGCTCGCCTGCAGCTGTCGCAACATTGCCAAGCTGCTGTATATACACATGCTCGGCTATCCGGCGCACTTTGGACAGCTCGAGTGCCTCAAACTGACGGCCAGCACACGCTTTACAGATAAACGAATTGGCTATCTGGGTGCCATGCTGCTGCTGGATGAGCGTCAAGATGTTCATTTGCTTATTACGAATTGTTTGAAAAAGTAAGTGCTTTATACGAAGAGGACAGCCCCGAGCAGATGCTTAGAATATTCTGCCGCAAATTACAATTAGTATTATAATATAAATATTAGTATTAGCTAATATATCATGCGATTATCCCTGGCAAGCTCAACTTATAAATAGGCCAAGCAAGAGGCTAAAAAGCACCTGTTATTGTAAGGCAGTAAATATTACAACTGCTGCGTAGATTAGAAAATTTTCAACGAGAGATATAATGACCTTTAAAAGGAAGGTCGTACATCTCTTATGCCCATTCGCTGCACGTGCAACTCTAGAGTATTGCTTCTAGGTGATTCCCCTTCTGGTAATGATAATAATTCTAAATATATACAATAATACGTGAAGCTTTGACCTCGCCAATCTTTGACGCCTATTTAAAACCTACATGACCTAAAACTTGTAAAAAAAAAAAAAAGTTCACGTAAAAGCAAATCTTTTTAACAATTCATTGTGAGACAGTTATTATTTATTATGCACGACTACATCTTCTATTAAACCTAACAAATTTATTTTCTAATCTGTTGCATAACAAATTGTTATAAAGTAGAGAATCAAGGCTCAAACCAAGACCTAGGTTCATAGCTGTGCAAAACCAAATTCACGGAACATACCTTAAGGCTAAGGCGATTCGTAAAACGTTTCAATTTGGTTATTTGGGTTAAAAATAGTATTTACGAATTGTAGAGAAAAAACTTGCTTGTTAAATTATTATTCTGATCGAACTAAACTTCTAAAAAAAAAAAAAGCGTAGCTCCAATTAAAACAAATTAGTCTTAAACTATTCATTCGTTTAATTATTTATTAGCACGCTCAGCTATAAATAACGTTATTTGTATTTATACTTTTTCCAGCGACTTGAACAGCTCGACGCAGTTTGTGGTTGGATTGGCGCTGTGCACCCTGGGCGCCATTGCGTCGCCGGAGATGGCACGTGATTTGGCTAGCGAGGTGGAGCGCCTGATGAAGTCGCCCAACACGTACATCCGGAAAAAGGCGACACTGTGCGCATTTCGAGTCATACGCCGTGTGCCCGAACTGATGGAGATCTTTCTGCCGGCCACACGTTCGCTGCTCAGCGAAAAGAATCACGGTTAGATTGAAATGCTATACTTATCCAATCATATCTGTATTAACTATCATGTATTTTTCCAGGCATCCTTATTACCGGCGTAACGCTCATTACGGAAATGTGCGAGAACAGCTCGGATACGTTGATGCATTTCAAGAAGGTAAGTTTTTGGCTAGCCCAGCCTGGTTCTGACAGGCAGGCGGGCAGGCAAACAGGCAGACAGACAGGCTATCAGAACAGCCAATGGAAAGTGAATTTGTAGAGCTTCAACGGCCACCCAGGCCCAGGCTACGTTTTGCGTTTCGATTCCATTCCCCCCCTCCATTTTAGTTATGTGGGCGGCCCGTATAATTGTGTATTGATATTGTGGTATTAGTTGTTTTTTTTTTTTTTAATTTTGCTGCCCTTTTGATTTGCGCCTTCTGCTAAAGAAATTGTTATTATTAAAGTTTCCATTGTTATCGCTAATGTTTATATCGCTTTGCCACGTACTATTTTTGACACCCAACGACATTTTGTAATTACAAATTAACGCTTGTTTGTTTTTGATCGAATACCGCGCAAACACAAAATGAAATTTGTTGTTATTTGCTTGCCAGGATAGCGGAAATCGAGAGGTATGAATTGCTGTTTGTGCTTTAAACTAAACTCTATATACCTATTGATAGATATTCTTGTTGTTGTACTTATTGTTGTTATCGTTCTTTTGTGATCTGTTCTACACATTGTTGATAGTTTAGTTTTGATCTATTTTTCTTCAAAACCGAAAACACAAAAGCAATATTCTCTAAAAGTGTGCCTACTTCTCGTAGAGCTCTTATTGTTGTGTCAGTCTGAAGGACTGGCACATTTTTTCTATATATTTAAGTTTGGTTTTTGTAATTAGTTAACATATTTAATGCACTTTCCAACCACCAACTTTCGCTCTCTCCCGCACACGCACAAAAGCAATGCACAAGCTAGCGCTGACTCGCTTTGGCTCACACACACATACACACACACACACATTAGATTGCTACCTTCTCTCTCTTTCTTACTCATGCAAATGTGCTGCTAGTGTCTGACTTTAACGCTCTTTCTCTCTCTTTCTCATCACAGATCGTGCCGAATCTGGTGCGCATTTTGAAGAGCCTTATTTTGGGCGGCTATTCGCCCGAACACGATGTCAGCGGCGTCAGTGATCCGTTCCTGCAGGTGAAAATCCTGCGCCTATTGCGCATACTCGGCCATAATGATCCGGATGCCTCGGAGGCCATGAACGATATATTGGCGCAGGTGGCAACCAACACGGAGACCAGCAAGAATGTCGGCAACACCATTCTCTATGAGACGGTGCTATCCATTATGGATATACGGTAATTGCAACGCGTTTCCAAACGGTTCACAGCTAAAAGAACTCGATTTTAAGATTGAATCAATTTTATATAATTTTATAAACATTTAGAATACAGGGAACTTTAACATTAGGCTGCGTTAAAATCATGTTTTTGCTGACAAACAATAATCAGAGTTCGTTGATACTTAAATTAAAATCAAGATAAGTTCAGTATACCTCATGTTAGCATTCAACGTCTATGTTAACTATCTAGTATCATGAGCGATAGCATTTAAATAATCATGAGGATTAAGAATAACATGATAGCCACTAAATCGCTTAAGCTTTAGTAAATCAACTCCCAACTTTAAGACTCATCAAGTGCAAAGTAAACCTTATTTCTACCTTTATGATATACATCCTTCTTGGCTTGCAGTTCGGAAGGCGGCCTGCGCGTCTTGGCTGTGAACATTCTGGGACGTTTCCTACTCAACTCGGACAAGAATATACGGTATGTGGCGTTGAATACGCTGCTGCGAACGGTGCACGCGGACACGTCGGCGGTGCAGCGGCATCGCACAACCATATTGGAGTGCCTCAAGGATCCGGATGTATCGATAAGGCGACGAGCGATGGAGCTATCGTTTGCGCTGATCAATGCACAAAATATACGTACAATGACCAAGGAGCTGTTGCTGTTCCTCGAAAAGGCCGATGCCGAGTTCAAGGCGCAGTGCAGCTCGGGCATGATTCTCGCCGCCGAACGCTATTCGCCCAATTCACGCTGGCATCTGGATACGCAATTGAGCGTTTTGATAGCAGCTGGCAATTATGTACGCGACGATGTGGTGTCTTCCACCATACAGCTGGTGTCCAGCAGTCCCGTGCCAGAGCAAACATATATCACGAATCGGTTCTGGGAATCGCTTCAGGTGTCCAATCACTGTGAGGACAAGCAGCCGCTGCTCCAGGTTGCCGTCTGGGCCATAGGCGAGTACGGTGATCTGTTCATGTATGGCGCTAACGAAGATGGTGAGTAGATTAAACACAATATCGATTGGGCAAACAAAAATAATTTTACTTTACTTTGACAGAGTTTGAACGTCCCACGGAAAGCGATCTGATCGCTGTGTATCATAAGTTTTTAACCTCTGCTCAAGTGTCGACCACAAGCAAGCAATATGCGCTCGTCTCCCTGGCCAAGTTGAGCACGCGCCTGCAACAATGCGTGGAGTAAGTATTCAATCCCCAAGCGGCTTCGACTGGCCATTGGCTAATAATAATCTTGCTCAATTGCAGAGAAATCCAAGCATTGATTACCTCGTTTGGCAGCCATCTGAATGTGGATCTGCAGCAGCGCGGCGTGGAGTTTACGCAGCTCTTTGGCAGCTATAAGCACCTGCGTCCGCCGCTACTGGAAAAGATGCCCGCCATGCAGATTAGTCGCATTAGTTCGCAAAATGGCGAAAGCGGCGGCTCGTTCGATGACAACAGTCCGGATGTCATCGAGAATGGCGTCGAGATTGGCGGCAGCAGTACGCATCCTTTAATCGAAAGCAATATGAATACAATGGGTGACAATACGGTAAGTTACCAGACATTATACACGATCCTGCATCATAATAAACCTATATATATATATATATAATTTTGTAGAATATCCTATTGGACTTATTGGGTAGCACGGATTTGTCGGCGGGTGCCAGCGACTTGGCCATGGCCACAGATTTATCAAATGCGGTGCATAAAAAGAACACACGCAACGCAAACAACGATGCGACAGTGTCCAACAATCAGGATCTGCTTGATTTACTCGACTTGGACATGTCGGCCCCAACCACAACGCCCGTCATGGGCATCAATATGGCTGCTGATCCTAGCAGTGCCGCCAACATGAACAATATGCTCGGTGGCCTCGATCTGAGCGGCTTTGGTGGTACCATCGACGCTGTGCCCAACAGCATACCCACGAATGGCAATGATCTGGCGAGCATGCTGGGTCGCCTTAACGTTGCCGGCGGCAGCGATGTCAACAGCAGCAGCCTGCTGGGTGAACTGAATCCCACGGCGGCATCCAACAATGTGACAGTGGTATATGATTCTATAAATTACCCTAACACTTCGCATGCTAATCTAAATATTTCTTGGATTGCAGCCTCCACAGGGTCCCAAGCTAACGGCCCTGGACAAGAACGGACTGCTAGTGCAGCTGGTGCCGGTGCCGGGCAGTGACTGCATGAAGATCTTTATGACAACCACAAATAGCTCAGACAATACATTGGAGCAGTATGTGCTGCAGGTGTGTAGCCTTATTGATTTACTGTTCATGAGATTGTTACTTATTTGTTCTACGTGTTTCAAACAGGCGGCGGTGCAGAAGAGTTTTAAACTGCAAATGCTGACGCCGTCGGGCTCTTTGCTGCCTCCAGGTGGCGTCATCACGCAGGAAATGCGCGTTGTGGCTACGTCCAATGTAAGTAGCTAAACAGGACGTCGTGCTCCAAAACCCTAGCATTTGACAAGGACACTTGGGTTTTCTTAACAGGATTTGGATATTCTTTTTAGTATAGATATACAGTTGACTGTCTTATAGCTGGTATTGCTTTGACTCTATCTCTCACTTTCTCCTCTCCATTTTTCTCGCACAAAAACAAATGTTTGTACTGCATAAGAATCCCGAAGAAAGGCGACGAAGAGAACACAATGCAATTCTTGACTAGAGCTAAGCTTCACTCTTGACTTGAGCTCAGCTTCACTAGTTAATATGCAAATCTTTTTTGTTTTCCAACATATGTTGATCAAACTTAGCCTTAACGAGGTTAACTATCCCCCATACATTATTATAATATCAAACTATTTAATATCCGACTCTATAAAAGTTTTGGGCAAAGTAATTGCGGGGCTGTAAGGGCATTGTCTCTCCTTTCTTTCTTCTTTTTTATATCTAATTGTTCCTAATGCTCTGCTTCTTTCTCCGTTCCACAGGCTGTACTGCGCATGCGTCTGCGCATTCAATACACGCTCGATGGCCAGCAACTGGTGGAGCAGACAGAGGTTAGCGGCTTTCCGGATCAGCAGACATCGAACGAATAAATGTGTCTAATAGCAAGCGTCTAAGCTTAAAGTCTAAAGACAACACACACACACACACATACCGAGCACAGCTAAATACAGAGGTTGCCACACGCATATACTGTAAAATAAATTAATAAACACCTACGAACACACACATACACACACAAACACACACATTCACTCATATACACTCATATAAAAAGAGACCCAGCTGAAAGTCCGTGTGCAGGAGAATGGAAGATGGGAGCATTGCACAGCGATGCCAGACTGTCGCAGCGAATGGTGGACATGTGTGCGCGTATCCAGTTGCTTTAAAACAAGAACAACAACTAAACCGCAAACCATAATTTATATATATATATATATATATATATATATATATATCATATATATATATTTATATGTAAACCTATGCCCATATGATTTTTGTGAAAACATCTTTGATTAATGTCCGCGTTGCGTGTATGCAATTCTTGATTACTATTATTAATATTATTATTATGAATATGATTTGCCTTCATGTGTGTGTACATGTTTTTTGTGTAAAAGACAACATTCAGTTTTAATGTAAGACAATAAAGTCATTTTAAAGCGTCAAGCTACATTATATAGCCACTACACTAAATTGTAAATTGCAACAATTAACAATAGCAGGAAATTTATTTTGTTATACCATAACAAAACAACAAATCAAAAAAAAAAAAACAAAAAAAATCAAACTCAAAAACGCAACTAAAAATGTGACAAATTGTGTATAGCAAAAAACGCAGCGCATTTATTCAAGCTTAGCATTTGCCGATTAAAAACAGCAGTATATCGATAATGTCAATCGATCGTTACACACGTTCGTCTATCGATTGAGATTGCAGACATCGCAGTTATTATTATTATATATAAAAAAACAAAAACATAATTTGTTATACTTATGTATGTATGTAATATGTATTAAACAATTTTTTTTTTTTTGATTGAAACTAATTAAGGCTTCAGACACGTGTGACTGGCAGCGTGCAGGCACAATTCCCAGGATTAAGCTGCACTCTGTGACGTCACATAATGGCCGGTGACACACAACACACAAAACACACACACACACACATAGACACGAGCGCAGTGTTGGAAGCCGGCACATTAGCTCAGCACACCGTGTGGCCTACATTTCCACAACCTATCACTCGATAAATTGTTATTTCCTGTGCGCACGTACTTAAAAACGATTCGACAGACAACTGCAACAGCAAATAAGAAACTGCAATAGCAGACAGCACTGTGGAAAACTAGATAATTATAATATACATATTAATAAATTTAACAAAATATATACCTAAAAACAAGAAACAAAACACAACAACAACAACTATTTAGTAACTGGTAAAGATTAGTTTGCGGGTCAATGCATATTATGTTTAATATTTGGGGAGGGGGGTAATTAAAACAGAAAATCCAGATTTATGTACTATTATTATGTATGTATAATTAAACAGCAATTATAAATATGTCTCGCAGCAAGAATGAGTAACACAAAAACAGCAACAACAACAACTAATAATAATAATAATAATAATAATAATAATAATATAAAAGCAGCATTAACATATTGTACAATATCGTATAAATATATATACATATATATATATATTTTTTTTTTGTATTCATTCAAAACTTTGAGCTGAAATAAACACCGAAATTTTGTTTCATCAAAAGATAGAAGACAGTTGGCCATTTGCACTTTGCGATCAAGTTTTTTTCTTTCAACAATTCTGCTATAATTCTAACAAAATTCCTAAAAACTTGTTTGCTGCAGAAACTCACGAGCTATACATATTTATGATATGCATACATTTCAAAGTACATACGTAAAATTTGTCAAAAAATTACCATAAATTCAAGTAAAAGTGTTTTACAACTCTTGAAAAATTATCAAAATTTCTATAAGCCTGCATTTGGGCCAAAGAAAAGCATAAGAAATGCCGCATTCGCGTGCCCTAAAAAGTATGCTATACTAACCGGGTAATGACAACAAGACCGCCCGCCTCCCCATTTGCTGCTGCGCTTCGAAAATGTTGCATCAACTGAACTGGTTTATAGATAGCCATGCCAGGCTCTCAAGGAGGAGCTGTGCCATAACTGGGCGGGACCCAGCTAATTATCCGAAAGTATAGCCGACTTATGCGAATGTTAAATGTTCTCATGCAGATTCTGGCAGTGTTGCCTAACAGTAAGTATTTATCTTCGTATAACTGGATATTGTCCAAGTGTTGTTAAAGATTGGCGTTTATTTAATGCTTTTTCTTATTTACTCTTCAATATAACACATAATTTTTTTTGTTTTTTGTTTTTTTAATTTTCAGCTCGTGTTTTCCAGGAAATTAAAGATCCATCGCTTGGAGAAAAGTTCTTTTCATAAATTTCAATAACATATGTATGCCATATGGGGCACAATTGCATAACAAATATAAACGAAAAACTATTTGGGTACAGCCTAAATCGAACTAAATAACAATTCCTTTTCAAATTCGAACTATGAGCCATTGGGACCATCGACTCCGTCGCCCTTCGGCTGTTTGCACACATCGCACAGCTTCTCCTCGGGCTTCAGATTCCATAGCAATGCTGCACAGAACTTGGCACAGTCCATTTTGCCCGTTCCATCGGTATCCACGGCGTCGATCATGCGCTGCACATCCTCCTCGCTGTTCTCATAGCCAAAAACACGCATCATTCCGCGCAGCTCGCTGGCGGTCAGGAGTCCACTTCCATCCACGTCCAATATGGCAAATGTATTGCACATTTCCGCCTTCTTGGCTTTGCTCAACTTGTCCATTGGTAGGTTGTTGTTGTTGTTGTTGTTGTTTTTTTTTTCCTTTTCCTTTTTTTATTTTTTTTTTATTTTCTTTTATTTTTAATCAAATGATCTCTCACGAAAAACAAAATTTTATATAAATTACCGAAAAATAGATATATATATATATTTATTATTTTTACTGTTGTGTCTGATGTCGATCTATTCCGTTTGTAAGAAATATATTGACTGGCTCAGTTACCTAGACTTCGGCCTGCGAGGCTACGAGTACCTCGATGCCTACTGGGTTGCTCTACGATATAGTATTACATTTATTTTTATACCCTGAACCCATTGAAAATGGGTAAAAAGGGTATTATGTATTATGCATCTGCGACCCCATTAAGTATATACATATATTCTTGATCAGCATCAACAGCCGAGTTGATCTAGCCATGTCCACCTGTCTGTTCTTCTGTCTGTCCGTCCGTCCGTCCGTATGTATGAACGCAAGGATCTGAGAATCGGTAAGAGCCAGAGACTTGAAATTTTAGCAGTAGGTCCTCCTAGTGCCCTGTTTCCAAGTAATCGATAAAAATCGATATCGAAATACTATTTTTTGAGCAATTGTCACCAAACTTGACATGTAGCTTCTAGAATAGTATATATATATATATATCAAGTATCTTTCATTTTATACCTATCGCCTGTTGGAAGAGGAGGGCTCAGGGTATCCCCTAGTCGGGAGCTCCCGACTAGCACCTCTTACTTGTTCTTAATTATTTATGAAGACAACATTCTCAACCCAAGCAAACTTTTATCGATAGTCGAAGAGAAGATAAGTTCTTCAATTCAAACCGGCAGAGCAATTTGTGCTGGTTCAATTTGGGGTTCGTAAGCCCGACTCTCCACATCTATGAGCCCAGCTGTGGGATCAATCTTTGGTTCTGCCAATTCCTCACATAATCAATTATAATTATTATATATAAATTCAATTTATCAAAAACTATTGCATATCTCCAAAACATTTTCAAATATGAAAAAAAATTGTTTTTCTCAGATCATTTTGAGTTAAGGTTCTTGGGTTCATGGTTGATAAAGCGGTTCGGTTCGTAACCTGATCTAATTATTGTCCGTGGTAAAAAGACAGTCTTATGCAAAGTTTCGTGACAAAAGCTCTTATACTGAGATAATAGTTTAAGCAAAAACAAATTTACATGATTAACAATATATATTATTTATAGTGTCAGAGATATCTCCTCCTATGCTCCAAGCATTTGTGATACACTTTAATACCATCTGCAATGGCATAACAAGGAGTACATATGTATACTAAACACAGGCCGTTGAACTGTTAGTTAGAAAATGCCTTATTTTTTAAAAGTTGTCCTACTCTGCGATTCTCAAAAATTCAAGTAGGCTCTACAGATGTATGTATACCAAACGCAGACCCCGTTTGGTTCTAGTTGCGCGGAAAATTCAAAAAGAATAACCTTCTTTTGCTTTAGTTATAACTCTTATGTTGACAATTTTCTTTTAGCGACTTGTTTGTATAAAAGTCTGGTTCTATCATACTAATAGATGGCAATCAAATAAGTTTTGGGTAAGTGCCTACTTATATACACGTATACATTTAGACAGAAATCTCTCTATATAAAACAGTTTATCCTGACTGTCTGACTTATTGACTGACCGATTGGTGATCTACGCACACGCACACCAGCTCAGAAGCTAAAACTTTCACTGTAGTTACCTTATGAAATTCCACCCGCAAGAAACTTTTTCATTTACCATTGTATGACAGATCTTTGAGAGAATTCATTTTAACCGTACCACGAGCAAGGCCCGGGGTATACCCGCTATTATCCTATATAGACATAGGTCAAAATTTCCCACTCCCACAACTTGCTTAAATCTCATCGGATTTTCACGAGGTTTGAGTCTTTCTTCATGGTTTGGCATATACATCAATGTGGCATCTAAATCTGGCAACATTATATTTGGTCAAAATTCATCTGGTAATGGTACCCTCAAATATCCTGTATAGACATAGGCCAAAATTTCCCACCCCCATAACTCGGTTAAATCTCATCTGATTTTCACGAGGTTTGGCTCTTTGTTCGTGGTTTGGGGTCTAGATCAATTTGGCATCAAAATCTGAAAACATATTTCTCGGTCGAAATTCATGTAAAAATGATACCCTCAAATACCCTATATAAACATCGGTCAATACTGACTTCTCGGATCCACAGTGCTGTTGTCTGCTGCGATTAAGACCTGAATTGGGTTCATAGGTTCTTTAAATTATTAAAATAAACCATCATTTGAATAATAATAATTAATATATTAAAACTGGGCTATTATTGGATAAAATATAAGGAGCATAGAGCTATTAAGTATAAGTCCTAGAGTCTTATAAATTGTTTTTTTTTTCAGGAACATTCATGTCAGCACATCTACATACACATGTATTAATGTATTTCATTCTTAATACTAGTTGCTAATTAAGACAATTTTGATTAAAAAAGTAAGCAATATGCCTTCAAGAAGCCATATTATAGCTTCTCCTGCTGTATTCAGCAAAAGCTGCTAAATTGAAAAGTGAAATGATAAATGATAAATGCGAGAAGCATTCGAAACATTTCACTGTCAGAACCGTTCGAAGTACTTACCATAGATTAACTAACGTATACTTAATAAGCCGCCTGTCGAGCAACATCCGGATCCGCAGTGACGTGATTAGTCACAGTGATTCGATATTGTCAGCCGGGATGCAGTGATATACGAGCGTGCTATTTAAAAGAACAGAGAGAGAGAGAGAGAGAGAGAGAGAGAGAAGGAATCAGTCACATTTGGGGCTCAAGTGTGGTTGTGACTGGGAGCTGCCGCTGGCAAATGCTTGAGAAGATTAACAATGACACATGCCCTTAATATAGCAAAAGCCCAATCTGATTGTCTTTTAATAAGACAAGCCCGAAAAATCAAGTGTAACGCAAAGCGAATTAGATGAAATCTCTCAGATATAACAACAATGCGGCCCCGCATCAACATGTTACCGCCCGTCACAGCTGTCAATTGCAACGGCGGCAGCAGCAGCAGCAGCGGCAGAGGCAGCGGCAGCAGCAGCAGCAGCAGCAAGCCAAGCTAGCAGAGTATCAGCTCATCGTCATCTCCATATCTGCACAGACAGCTGTGACGGGGCAAAACTTCTACAGCTCCTCGGCCTGCCAGCTGTCGTCGGCTAACGTCGTCGTCGTCAGCTCTCGCGCCTACTCCGCGTAACCTTTGGTAAGGTTAAATGTGAGCACAGCGCCCGCGAATTGTGCCACGCCAAGAGCAGCAGCAGCAGCAGCAGCAGCGGCAGCGGCAGTGGGAGCAACAGCATCAAGAGCAAGGCAAAAGGCAAGGCTTCATTGTGTAGCGCTCGTTGCCCGTTTCCTGCCCATTGTGTCTGTGTCTGTGTGTGTGTGTGTGTGTGTGTGTTTGAGCGAGCGAGGCGAACTAAAGCGCCGACGCACTGGCACTTGGCTGTACTGGTATTTTGGATTTGGATATGTTTTATCCTTTGCATCGAACCTAGCGCTGGCTTCGCAGCCTCGAACATGTTTGGCCTTGTCACGTGCAACCTAGCCAGCCACAGCTACGTGCTCTGTGTGTGCGTGTGTTTGCGTGTGTGTGGGTGTGTTTGTTTGCGGCACAGCAACTGCTGGCTATAAACAGCATAAGCATCTCTATGTGCGCTATATACTTTATATATACATACGTACATATATATGTTTATATGTATAGATTTGTGTGGGTTTGTGCGTATGTGTGTGTGTATCTATGGCAGCGCGGCTGTGTGTTGTATATCAATCGCCCTTTGGGCGGCTGCCTGACTGTGCCCCGACCGCCCAATGGCAACCCGCCTCCGCCGCCGCCGCCGCTGCCGCTGCCGTCGCCCTAGCACTTCAGTCAGCCAAACACCTACTGCGCCCGCCGCCCCTTGCACTCCCATCACAGTCTCTGACAGCGCCGCTGGCGTTGAGAGCGGCAGCAAAAACAAAAACAGCACCAAAAAAAAATAAAAAAAAAAAATGAAAAAAAAAAAAAGTAATTTTGTGCAACGATGCGACCCTTGGCCAAAAATTGTAATGAGAAACCTTTTATGGCACAAACACATGCTCGCTTTTTGTCTTCTTGTGCTTGTGCTTGTTCTTGCTCATCCGTTGCGGCTGCGGCTGCTGCTGCTTCTTCTGCTTCTTTTACTCACCTCCCCCACCTCTTCAGTTGTCTGGTGTTTCTAGTATTTCGCTCGTTTTGAGTTTTGTAGTCTAATTTTATTTTTTGATGTTGCTTTTCTGCAGCTTCTTCTCTTGTTGTTGTTTTTTTTTTTTGTCTACTTAAAGTTAATAATTTGTGTTGTTATTGTAATACAATATGTTTGTAGGTACGCGCTATATGCTTTTCGGTTGAAGTTGAATTTTCATCTGTACTTTTTAATTTATTTATATATTAAATATATATTAATATCAGCTATGTTTAAACAAATGAGTAGAACACACAAAATCAACAAGAATGTAAACATAAATGAAATAAAGCTGTTGAGTTGCACTGTGCAGAATTTCTTCCTCTTCCCTTCCGTTATTCTTTTTTGTTATATATGTATGTATTTTGCTTTGTTTTGCTTTGGCAGGTGGCGGCTGCTGGGCCAATAGAAGCTAGCGAAGCGGCAGCCAGCAGTTTCTGGAGAGCCCATGGGGCATGGAAAATCAAGCATCAGGCATCGAATTGCCCATAACATTGTAATTGCTTTTTGATAAATGAAGCACGCGCTGCACAGCTGACGGCAACAACAACAACAGCAACAGCAACAACAACAAGGAGCAACAGCAACTAGAACAAACAAGCAGCAGCAGCAGCAAGCGGAAGCAGCGCCAGCAAATAAGAGTCAAATCTGAGGCTGTGTCGCATAAAACGACTCACTCAAGTGTTGCGCCCCAGAGCTGGGGCCACGCACTCGGCAAGACAATTTAAAATGTTGAAAAATGCTCAGCTAATTGGCAGTTGACAGCGTTGAGAGCATGGGAATGGGAATTGTATGCGCTTGCTGGCTACGGGGGCGGGTGCCGTTGCCCGGGGGGGGGGGGGGGGGGGGGGGGGGGCATATAAATTTAATTTGGTTTATAAAAAGTGCTTGAGAACGAGTAGAATGAAGAGAGACCCAGCTGAAAGCCAAGTGGCCAGCCAACCAACAAATGCCAGCCACCAAGTGCCACATGCGAGTGCGAGCGAGATAGCGAGTGGGTGATGGGTGGCGGGTGGGCGGGGGCAGGCAACCGCCGGGCTCGATTGTAGGTGAAGTCAACCCCGTTAGCTAACTCCAAATGGAACTTGAGATAATGCAACTTGAGATTTGTCTTGTTTAGTGTGCGGGTGCCCCCGCTTGTTGGGGATAAGCCCCAACATGTTTTGCCTACCCCCACCCTTTTTTTTTTGTTGTATTGAAATTCAAAACAAATCCTCAAGTGGAAAAATCTGTAACGATGTTGGGGCTTAGGTAACGGCAACTCAAGATAAAAAAGAAAAAGTGTTACATTGTAAAACAAATCATGTAATTGCGTCGAGATATGAAGAGCTGCTCTTGCCGGGGGATGCCTCCAGAAGGCAGAAGGCAGGGCATTATTTCTGCGCGCCCAAATGCTATATATGTATGTACATATGTAGATAAGAGAACATATAGCACACTTGGATAAATAGAGAAGATCATTTGGATGTCAGCGGACAACTGGCTGAGGGCTCAGAAAACCAAAAGAAAACACAGATAAATCCATTAGGAATCTTTTAAAGACTATTAGCAGGCAATTAAAGAAATCTTGTCAAAACTTTGAGTTTACTATGGAAAATACACACACAGTGATGCATTTGCTTCCCTGCCAAAGTTTTGGGTTAAGTAAACAAGTTTGAAAAAAGCTAAAGTGGGCCAGAATTATTCATGCTCCGGCACAGTGAAGAAATTTATGGCAAACAATTCCAAAAACAACAAGCAGCAAGAAGAAGAAGAAGAAACCCCCATACAAATACATAAATGTAAATGTTGTAAATGTTGCAGCACAATAAGCGGGGCGGCGATGTCGGTGTCGAATCCCAGCTCCATAACTAGGTGGAACCCGGCGGGAAAGCAAGCCAATTGGATAAAGGACAACGCCTCGCCATCAACAAACGGTTGCGGTTCGGCGGCGCGGGGCAGGGCGGGGTGGCGAGGGAACGACACACACACACCCCCGACAAAAGCTGCTTCTATGTGTGTTTTTTTTTTATTTTTTATTTTTCGTCTTTTTTATCGTTGGCATATTTTGCGGCTCCCAATTTATATGGTAAGTGGTTATCCATTTTGTTTTTATCAACATCCAAAGCCTTACGCCGCACAAAAATCGATGGGTTAGTTGGGCTATGGATAATATATACACATATCTATATATATATAGATATATATTCCCATGCCAACCCCAGCAAATAAAACCCAAAGAGCGCTGCAATAACAAATCAAACTATATTTACATAAACAAATCAAAATAATAGTTATACAAACAAAGTTTTCATAAACGACACACGAAAAAAAAAGTGTAATAAAAAAAAGCTTAAACTTAAACTATTCACTAGAATAATTAAAATTGATGTTGATCAAATGTCCAATGTGGCCGATGATAGCAACAAATTGAGTCAGGAAATATATGCTTGTACTTTATATATATATATATATAATTATGCATATATTTATGTTAGTAATTTCGGTAAGCACCGAATTTTGTATGCTCTTTTCCGGCTAATCAGTTGATTGAGATTTAAATATATATATATGTATATTGACAAGTTATAGCTAATCTATGTTTCAGACTCAACGAAAGTGTACTCCTTCTCTTCTTCTAGCTACGCCCATCCATATATGTATGTATAGGTATGTTAGTATGGTTTATGTGTTAAATTCTATTGGTATCTAAGTTCTCTGTATAGTCTCAATGCTGAACTCTATTGTAGTACCTATCTATAGCTATGTTTAGTTGAGCCTTTACTTTTGCCAGACCAAGTGGTAATAACTGTGCTTTTAGTCAACAACAAAAAAAAGTAATAGTACATATACTAAAACGAAGATCAACTGCAGGTTGGTCCGATTTTCAAAAGCAATCAGTTGCTAGCCTTAGATAAAATACTACATCTATATATATGTATATACATATATATGTATTTATAATTAGATCAGACAAACAGATATTTATATTAAACCAGTTGATTGTATAGCCTCTTCTGCTCTTACTGGTGCTTAAACTAAGTGTATAGGAAACTTTGACCTGGAAAAGAGCTAGATACGTTTAGGATTATAAATAATAATAATAAATAAAATATATAAACAAATTCTCTTAATGACGCTTAAATATTTACAGGCATTTTGCGTAGCGAAGCTTTTTTTTTGCTTTTTTGTTGTTGTTTTTGTTGTTGACATGCTCAAGTACTTAATTCATTTTCATTATAATATATGTAGTTTAGGTTTTGCTTTTAATTTGTAATGCATTTTAGCTAGGTATACACATAAAAAAATTTTGAAAAATATTCCATTTTGATTTTAGTTTAATTTTAGTTTTGTTATGATTTTATCTTAAGTGTTTTTGGTTTTGTTTTCATATATTATATAGACGACGAATTGAAAACGGCATGCGATCTTTAAGTTTTTTTAATTTTTTTTTTTTATTTTGAAATATTTGTTTTGTTCATTTTAGTTTTGAAAAAGCGACGCGACGAGAAAAAAATTGTATGTTGCATAAAAATTTGTAGCAATTTGTTGCATTTAGTTTGGTGTATTTAGTTGGTTGGCCGAGGCCCCTAGATTATGTCTAAATACGCGTAAGTAATATGTATATATATATATAACTATGATATATGTATGTATATAGTGTACGCGTTAATGTATATAGGTATTACATATATGTATATATATATTTATGACTGTTTTGTTTTTGGCCTAAACACTAAAAAGGTAAAACTTAAACATACGATTGAGCGAACTTGTTTTATCTCCTCTTTTTCTATGCTTTTTGGACTTGATGTAAGATACTTGTTTCGATAACTACATATGGTTTAATACGTATATGTATGTTAAGTATATGATGTAGTTGTTGTAGGCTACATATATGTTGTGTGTGAGTGTGGGTGTGTGGGTGTGTGCGTGTGTTGTCTATGCTATGTACAATTTGGGTGCAGAATATCACATAGTCAGACATATACGACTACAAGTTCTCTTTTCTTTTTTTGTTGTTGTTTTTGTTGTTTTTCAGTTTTGTATTTTCTTTGCTCACTTCGCTTTTTGACCGCCTACACATGCAGCGTGGAGTTGTCCATGGAGAGCCGCGAGCGACGTCCGCTTAGCAGCGAGGCGGTGTCCGCATCCCCATCAGACGCCCGCTTGCGCTGTGGACGCAGAAACAGGAACATGACCAGCAGTGCCAGGAAGAAGGCCAACGCACCAAATGCCGGATACACAACGCCGCTCAACTGGCTGGCCGTGGGCAGCGCACTGATTATGTACACACGGTCCGTGGGTCGAGAACGCTGCAAAATTGTTGTTGGTCTTTTTGTTGTAGATGTTGTTGTTGTTGTTGTTATTGTTGTCACTGGTGCTGTCACGGGCACAAAGGGCAACAGGCTTGGATTTGTCCAACGATTGGCTGCCGCTGCCGCCGACAGCAGCTGATGTGTGTCCACATTGAGCTTCAGTGAGCGACGCATCAGGCCCGTTAGCTGCGAAACAGTATGGATGACAATTCGGGCGCGGTCAAAGCGTTTGCTGGACTGGCTTACCTTATGCTTACAGGTCACCTGTATGTTGTAGACCGTATCCGGCCAGAGTGATAGCTCGGCGCGTGCTGTGTCTGTGAGCAGGTTGCCCATGAGGCCGCCGCCGGATACCTCCCAGGTGATCAGGCATTGACGGGATGCGTTCGCAATCAGCTCGTCCCAACCGATGTCGGTCAGCACCAGAGCACCCTGACGCTGGGCGTGGTGTACGCGCAGCTCAAAGGGCGCCAACTGCCTTTGGCAGTTTTGCCAGCACTGTCGAAGGTAAGCACGGGGTAAGGTAGGAAAGTTAGCATTTGAACCAGGGCATTCGGTAGCATCGTTAAATACATACAACAGCTTTAAGCGCTGAGAGCAGTCACAATTGCGGTGCCCGCAAATTGGCAACGCAATTTCGCCAGCCGCCCGCAGCAATCAACGGCAAAAACATTTAACCCATTAATGTGCCCAGGTCCTCGAAAACGCACACGACATTCTCAAAGGTAATTCCATCAAAAACACAACAAATTGAAGCAATTTTCATTTGAAAACTAATTTTACGGGCTTTAACAGTTATAATACGATTTTTCTACGCGCCATTTAAACACTGGCCATCGCGCGAGTATTTATTGTTATCGATAAGTTTGCTTTGACTGAAATTTGATGCGCTAGTATTGGGCAATTTTGCAATTTTTGTGTTTTTTTGTTGTTGTTTTGTTTTTGGTCAGTGTGTACCGCAAGCTATGCCAGCTAAATTGTTTTTGTTTTATTGAAACAGTGCCAGTTTATTGTTTGATGAATTCTCGTTTAAATTTGACTAACAACTGAAATGGAATGCTCCTCAAATTGAATACTTGATTTACGAAAAATGTTTGCGCTATGCACACAGAGCTTGTGATGCGAAGGTATTCGGTTTCAAGTAAGAAATACATGAACAGCTCTTAATTAATAAACTGACAACATTTTCATTCTTTAGTAAATGCATGTTGTAATTTGTTTGTAATAAAATATAACAGCATGTCCATAAATAACTTATGTATTGTATTTCTTTTCCTTTTCTTTTTGCAAGTGTATTGTTCTAATCTGTTTCTAAAAACTTTTTAAGTATGAAAAAACTTCCATAATATAATTGAATGTAAATTCTATTAGCTGAAATCAAAGTATTCCCATTTTCGAGCGATTATTGATGGGGCAAGCAAAATGTTGTCAGCGAGCACAATAATGGGTTAAGAGGAACCATAAAAGTTATTAACTGTTGCCGGACTGTTTAGATAGCCATGGCTTAGAGCTATTCGGGCTGTTGTTATCGCATCTAACCGCTGTATTCGTACTTATCATTATATAGAGTGGGGAGTGAATAGTGGGAAGTGGTGAGCAGGGGGTCGCGGCTGTACTTACGTTTTTGCAATCAACGAAATCCGTGCAATAATGCCAATCCCTCGCAAACTGAAAAAAAAGAAGAAGAAGTAGAAGTATTTTAAGAGATGAAGCAAAAACCAGAACGACACAAACAAAAAAGTTAGTTAGTGGGCGTGGCCTAATCGAATTTTAAGTAAGCTAGAAAAAGTAATCAGGCACAGCGCCGCAGGCAACTGGCCGAGGACAACGCCACAGCATTGCCATTACCAACAATAGACGCAAATTTGTAACTGTAATATGAAAAGGCCTGCATGCAAAAAAAAGCAAAAAAGGCCAAAGCACACAGATAAAAGACTAGCAGTTTGTGTGTGTGTGTGTGCGAGAAAGAGAGAGAGTGCGTGTGTGTGTTTGTATAAATGACCGCAAAGTTGTATGGCGAATTGAAATTTTCACGCTGTCGGCAGGAGATGAAACTGTGAACTAACTGGACATGGCGACTGCGACTGTGACTGCGGTGTGTGTGTGTGTGTGTTGAATGCGTCTGCCTGCTTAGCCTTTGTCAACTGTCGCTTTAGCTACGCAGCAGCGACAGCTGGACAACGTTCTGGGTAGCAAAGCAATGAGTTCTAAGGCACAGCAGCAGAGCCCAGTTCCCAGTGCCTGTCCGTTTAGTTTATGAATGAGCACGCAGACAAATGAATGAATGTGCTGATGCGAACTGAGAATGAGAAGGAGATCAAGATAGGGATAGGGACAGGGACTTTGACTATGACTGTGACTGTGACTCTGCCGAATGGAACGAGATGGCGGGCATCAGCAACCAGCATTATGGAGCGGCATCAGCAGCAGGAGCACTTTGTCATCATTACACAATAAGGCGGCCAGATAAACGAGCATGCCAAAAGGAAAATCGCAAAGACAACATATTTTCCGCTCAATTGAATTTTTGGCCTTTGCGAAACAACTTGGGCGATAAGTAACAACAATAAGGCGGCAAATGAATGAACGAACGAATGAATGTGCGTGTGTGCGTGTGTGTGTGTGTGCGTATGGCACTGGCAATACCAATTAGAGATGGCAGCGTAATTTGATTGCCCATCGAATCGTTAACATAATTGTAATTGTAATTGCAACATTACATACATGTGCTTTATGTGAGGTTATGAGATATACAAAATATGACAGTTAATTGGCCATTTGCTACATACATATGTATGTATGTATGCGTTTATATGTAGATATATGTGCATCAATGTGCGCTTTAGTTGAGTTTATGTTACTGAAGGGAGAACAAGAAGTTGGCTATATGTTGCATTGATATTCGTTTTTGATTAAATAAACAATTTTGGCCAATTCTGTTCGAATATTTGGTAATATTCTTCGTGAGTATTAATATCTGAGCTGCTTAATTTATACGATTTGCCTATGTATTCTTATGATTTATGTAAAACATTCTTCATTGCAAAATTAAAAAGTCGGTTGTAAATTTTCATGAGTCAGTCAACATTTGCAATTTTGATCAATTTTCGCAGAATGTTTTCTACTTCATACGACCAATTGTCGTGCGTGGTGCGTGTCACGCTGCCATCTTTAGTTGGCAATGAAAACCAAACGCACCGCACGCTCAATGAAAACGCTGAGCAGGCAAGTCCGGTCGACATAGTCCGTTCCAGGCCGTGTTCCGCCCCGTTCCCCCGCCCGGGAGTGCGTCTTGCGGCCTACCTGGCATAGTTGTTGGCCCATATAAATTAAACGCAGGCAGCGAACAACTTTTACATGCAATTGCCCACGGAATTGGACATCGCTTCACACCCAGGCCACATAAATTACCCATCCAGGTCAGTTTTGAGCAGTTTTATGAGCTGCCCATTGCCCATCGCCCCGTTGACCAGTTTCAGTGGCACGTAGTCGCCAAATGCTGCGCTTGTCAATTATTGAAGCCCTGTCGGAACAGATTCCACCACCAGCCAAAGGCTACGTGCCCGGCATACCCAACTGGCATTACGAATTGAACTGTGTCTGCGACGGAGACAGCTTGCGACGATTTCTTAACGCACACACACACCCCCAAAGGAAAAAGTCACCCAAATGCAAGGAACAAAGTCTTCGGATGCTGCCAACTTTTATGGTGTTAATTTGGCGCTGATTGTGGGTCGTTCGTGGGTTGGTGGGTTGGTGGTCTGTGTCGGGGATTAGAACCGGACAGGCGTGAAATTAGCCACAGTGCATACGGCCGCCGCTTGCAGGCAACCCTTAAAGGTCAACGGATTGCATCTGCGATGCCAGTTGGATCAAAGCACAAAGTTTACCACGTTGACATTAGGGGGAAACGCCATCGATTTCCAAAAGGAATTCAATGTAGCCACCACTTTACGTTTCAGTTGAAGCATTATAAAAAACGGTTAAAATTTTCGATATCTATTGAAATGAATTTCATATACCTACAAATTATTCAATTCATATTATTGATACTGATTCATAGATTCTTTTGACTTTATAATGGGTGCAAACGAAGATTAGAAGAGAGAGAACAGTTTAAAATCTATCATCATATCATATCTTATATCATATATCCTATCATATCATAAATCATATATCCTATCACATCATATCATATCATATATCCGCACCATATCATATCATATATAACATATATCAAATTTTGTACTTTGGGTTTTCACAGAAGGCAATCTGTTGGATTGATTGGAACAGTTTTGACCAGTGTTGCAAACACCAAAGTATGTTGGATGCTACGGCTTACGGTTCGAACCAACTGCCTGTCTTGAGGTTCCGTTCGTGAAACCGGTTTTCCATACACCTATAAAATCGGTAAGTCCAAGTTTTGACTCAAATTTCAGTTAATCGTAGAGTTAAATTATTTAATTAATTACTGCCCGTTCTACTGAAAATATTGTAAGCTGCAGATATTTTCATACATTTCATTTGCGGGCTAAAACAAACAACTTTTTTTTTGTCCCTAATACACAATAAATATCTACTCAAATGATGAAACTTTATCAACATAATTAAAATGAAATCTGACTGCCAGTGGAAATTCATTTGTTTGCGCGTTTTTCAACACTTTTTTTGTGGCATTTTCTCTGAAAAAAATCCCTGATTAACTCAAACCGAATACAACAGGAGCAAAACCAATTGGATCAAACGCCATTTAAATGCTTGAAAAATTTATAAATTATAATTAAAAAATAATACGTCACGTACCGTTTAACACGTTAGCATGAAGAGAACAAAAACAAAAACAAAACAAAAAACACAATTATGTTTTAATAATAACATTCTGTCGCATTTTGTAAAAATAATTGCATTAATTAAATCAGTCACTTGCCGGATAATTTGGCGTTTTTTGATAGACGCAGACGAAAACCAGTTTTTCAGTCACGTAACAAGTTATTATTATTGTTTATAAATTGGTAGCACAATTTCGACAGCTACCACAATTAGCACTAAAAATACATTTCTGGATTATAAATCGAGCTAAGCTTTTCTATATTATCCGGAAATACTTCTGGTTTTAAATCAAGTTGAGCTTTTCTTTTTTCTCCAGAAATATTTACGAAATATAAATCAAAATGGGCTTTTCTTTATTATCGAGAAATATTTCTAGATTATAGATCGAATTGAACCAGAAATATTTCCTGATTATAAATCAAACTAAGCTTATCTTTATGATCCCTTAATATTTCCTGATTTTAAACCAAATTAATCTTTTATAATTCTAGATTATAAATTAAATTGAGCATTTCTTTATTATTCGGAATTATTTCTGTATTATAAACTATAAACTATCCAGAAATATTTTTGGATTATAACTCGAATTGAGTTTTTCTTAGGCAGCCAAACATATTTCTGGATTAAAGATCAAATTAAGCCAGAAATATTTCCTGATTATAAATCAAATTGAGCTTTTCTTTATTATTCAGAAATATTTGTGGATTATAAATCAAATTGGCCTTCTCTACATTATTCTGAAATGTATCTGGATTACATATAAAATTGAGCTCTTCTATGTTATCCAAAAATATTTCATATTGAGCATTTTTGTACTATCCAGAATTTTTTCCTGATTTTAAATCAAATTGAACTTTTCTATTTTCTTCAGAAATAATTCTGGAATGTAAATCAAATTGAACTTTCTTATATTATCCAGAACTACGTCTGGGTTATACATGAAATTTAGCTTTTCTACATTCTCCAGAAATATTTCTCCATTTTACATCGAATTCGGCTTTTCTTTGTATTCAGATATTTCTGTATAAATCAATTTGGGCTTATATGTATATATTGTACAGAAATATTTCTGGAATCTGAATCGAATCGAGCTTGTCTTTTTGATCCAGAAATATGTCTAGATTATAAATCAAATTTAGCTTCCCAAACCTTTGCTTTCTTTCCCCCTTTTTTTCTAAGCATTCAGAGAGATCTCGCTCTTGTTCTTACAATCATTTAATTGTATAATGTTGGACTCGTTTTTCTCCGTTCTTTCATTTGTTCTTTAAAGTAGATTTGAATACTTGTTTTCACAGTCATTCAATAAAATGAATTTGTTCGCGACCCTCCCTGGTCGACTCCAGTATGGAACACGCGGAAACACACCCAATGGCCCTGCGGCATTGTGGCATTGTGGCTCCTTTCTCGATCTCCCTCCCAGTTGCCTAATCTCTATTAGCTGCGCTATGACTGGCGTGGACCACCCAGCTGACATTGTCAACTGACAGCGGCAGCTACCTGAGAAGCAGCGGCAGCGATGTCAGCGAGCAGATAAAGGCGAGCAGCCGCATAAAAAACAACTAAGAACATTGTAGTCGCATGATAACGACTGCGCAATACTCTGCTTCTCCAACAAAAACGACTCCAAAAATGATAGAGCAAGAACAAGAGATGAGTATAGAAACAGCAGCGAGATCTCTTTAAGATGTCTAGATGATAATATGGGCAATTCTAGGGTAAAGAAAAGCAAGGAAAACTTCAATTTTAGTTGAGTTCAAAGGGAGAACAAGCCCAAAATTATATTATGGAGGTCCATTGCTGGTAAAGCACAAAAAGAGAAGGGGGGAGAAATTTATGAGCACTTCCAGTGTTGTGAAAGCTTGAAACAGTCGAAAGGAATCTTCGACTAAGCTGGTCACCCTTAAACAGTAGCAACTGATCGATCAGTGATTCTTAAACTGTGGCTTTAGAGATCGTTGTGTTAGAAGAGGCGTTAGTGGGCGTGGTCGCAATGTTATCTAACTGCCTGCTAGTCCATAAACTGTCCTCCATAAACAGTCCGCCCACCAACAGGCGTGGCTGTAATACTTTTCACACTTTATCGAAGGTGCGAGTATTTACACAAAATTTGGAAAAACCCTAGCTAAGCGTCAAACACAGCACATGAACCAATAGACTCTTGCTCACGTTTACGTATAGAGTAAACAAAACGTTTTCCCGTCGCCGTTTGCCCTGCCTTGCCGTGCCCTGCCGTGCCCTGCCCTGCCCTTTGCCTGTGCTGTCTGTCAGGCCCATTGTCATTGCCCAACTGGACAAACGGGGCTGCGTTTTGGGCTGCTGCTGCTGCTGCTGCTGAGCCTCTAACCTTGAAGTCGCGCTCGAGAGTCTCTCGTAGCGTATAAACTACACATACAAGTGTCCATCAAGTGCGTCTTATCTCTAGTGGCCTGAGCTGGACTTACCTGCTGATAGCAGCTTTGGCGGCATCTGGTTAGCTGCTTGCTGCCGAATGGCGTCGCTGCTGCTGCGGCGGCGGCGGCGGCGGCGGCAGCGGCTGCCTGCGTTTCGGTTGCCTGCAGCTGAAGGGCAGCGTTCGCATTCGCATCCTTCGGTAGCTGTGCCACAGATTGGGCGGTGACCAGAACTAGCGCTAGTGCAATTGACTGGAACATGGTTCTTGCTTTTTGTTGTTGTTGTTGTTGTTGTTGTTGTCCTTGTTGTTGCTGTTGCAGTTTGAAGTGCGCGTGAGCGTGGGCGTTCACAGATTGATTAATTGATTGATTTTGTTTGTTTATTTTTGTATCAAGTGCTGTTGATGTTCTTCTTCTTCCTGCTGTTGTTGCTGTTTGGTTAGGCCCATAATACGCGATGACTGTGACGACAGCGACGTCAACGTTGTCGTCGACTGCATTTAGCGAAGCAGCGCACGCAGCACGTTTTGTGTATTTCTGTTTGTTTTCGTTGTTCCTTATGCTATTGTTGTTGTTGTGTGTGTGTGTGTGTGGGTGTGATTTGGCAATTGCTTATTGCAGCAGCAATAACTGGGCTGAAGCTAAAAGCATGCTGCGAATGTTACACGCAGAGAGTAACTGTAACTTTAGCTGAAGTTCTCTGAAGTGGGGGCTGTCGTTTACGTCGTTTAGTTTCGTTTCGTTTCAGTTGTTTCAGTTTTTCTTTTCTCCGTTCTGTTTTTTTGTTTTTTGTTTTTTGGGTTTACTTATTGGTAAGTGTCCCGGTCTGTGGGACAGCCGTTTTGGGGCGCTGGTTTAACTAACAACATGTGCCGTGGCCCTGACTCCGGGTCTGCGCACCTTGTTTGAGTTTTTTATATCAGGTAAGTTGGCACTGGCACCATAAAAAAAAAAGAGCACAAACAAACAAATAACACACGACAACAATAAATAAAACGTGCACACACAACAAGAGCAGCAGCAGAAGCAGCAGCAGCAGCAAAAAAATAAATAAATAAATAACAACACCAACGGACAAGGCGAGAAACGACTGCGACTTCGACTTCGACTGCGACAGCGACAGTGACAATGACTGAGGGCGAAGGCGAAACCAACCAACGACGTCGAGGATAAATGCTGCACTAACGGAAAACGAAAACTGAACCAGAACCAGGCTGCGAGATAACACACAAGTACACACACACACACACACACGCGCGCAGACACACACAGACACACTCATGCACACGAACGCACACAGCGCCCCGGAGAGCAGAGTAAAAGAAAGGGCTGCTTCACGCAGCTGATACAGCCGTAAAATGGCTAGAATTTAGCTTTTTCTGCGACATTTTGCAATTACAACTGCTTTTCGACATTTATAAACGTTTGTTTATATTTATTTATGGTCCACTCAATTAGTTAGTTAGTTGTATAAATAAAACAAGCTAAAGTTTATTAATTTCCAAGGTAAAGAAATTAATTAAACTTAGAAAGAATTTAAAAAACTTTTACTTAAAGTGTATTATAAAACGTATGCACCGTACATATATACAACTCCAAGCTAACCAAATAAACGCAGCTGGGCTACATTTATATTATTTGGTTGGCTTTTAAAATCATGCAATACCTTTTGTTGTTGATTTGTTTCAATTAACAAACGACCCAAATGTAGAGAGATAAGCTTATTTAAAATGTACATGTCCTTGGCATACGGCTGGCCACATGTTAGTTGCATTATATTCACAGCTAGCCTTTTTTCGGCTAAATTTGTTGGCAAGGCCACCGCGAGTTTATTCAACACTTGCCGCTCATACTGAAAAGGGGCGTCAGTCAGTGGTTGTTGCTCGAACATGATGCCCAACACCGAACACGAACATGTTCGAGACGAAATTTGAACTGCATTAGTTATGCGAGCGGGTCGTGATTATTTATCGTTGTGGGACAGTACAATAAACAAATCATATAAATATGCGTAAAAACAGAATTTGAATAATAATGAGCACATGCAATGAAACTATTTCAAAACTAGCACAAATAGGTATGCTATTAAATCGTTTAAATTATTAGCGGACTAAATGTGCCAGCAGAGTCGTGCTTAAGTCGTGTCGTGATTTGAAGCTGTTGAGCCCGATGCCGGCACTAAATTGCAGGGCAGAGCAAAAAGTCGGAGTTGAAGTTGGGCCAACGGAGTCAACGGAGTCTGTGTGTGGAGAGACCGTTTGGTGGTTGCTTCGCCCGTTTGGGTTGACTTTGATGATGATGTTGTTGGGGTGGCGGCGGCACCCAGGCTAAGGCTTTGGCTATGGATTTAGCTTTGGCTATGGCAATGGCTTTGCCTTTGACTTGGTGGTGGTAATGGTGGGCACCCCCCTCCCTCCCTTCACAACAATGTCCCGGCATCGCGCGTGCATGCAGATGAATCAAAGCAGCCGCTGATTATAGCAACAATATGGAAATGCCGCTACCTCTCCACTGCTCCGGCTTGCCTCGGGTTATATAGGGGCATTGTTTATTTATATGCCATGCACATGTGCTTGTGTGTGTGCATGTGTGTGTGCATGTGTGTGTCTGCTTGTGTGCGCGTGTGTGTGTGTTTGGTTTTTATAACTTCCATTTGCCAAAGCATAGTAAATTCTTTCAAAGCGTGTACTACATTTATTATTTAAGCCACGCTGTTCTCACTCTCTCTTTCGCCCAGTCGAACCCCCTTACACACCCCCCCCCCTTCGGCCACCCATCCCCTCGCATCTATATGCACATTGTTCTAGCTGAGACTTTCGTTTGTGTCTGTTTGTCTCTGTGTCTGACTGCTGGTGTATTAGCCCCCATTTTCCCCCACTTACCCTTCTTGCCCCACCTGCTCCTTAGCAGCAGCAGCAGCAGCAGAGGCAACAAGAAGAGCCTGCTTTATTTGCATATTTTGACTTTTATGCGGCAAAAATATTACTTGCTGCGCTGCTGCCAGCAAACAAACAACCCCTCCACAGGCCCCACGCTCCACACTCCACGCCCTCCCTTGCTGCCCTGCCCTGCCCTGCCAACAGGTCACCCTCTCCTAAAACAGGGCAACGTTAATAAAGCGTCAGAGTATACAAAATACAAAAAAATAAACAAAAAAAAGCGCCAAAAATTAAGGCAAAAACTTTTTTCCATTTGGCATGCTGCCCTCACACGCGCGGACCTTCCGCCCCTACGTGCCGCTGGCCTCCGCCGGCTATGTACATTCCTTATATAAGTCGTCTGCAAAGTTTGAAATTTTGGGCTGGTTTATAACTCCATTGCAACATGTTGCATGTTTGAAATTGCTAAAAAAAAAAAAAATAAATAAATAAAAAAGCAACAAAATACATAGATCAGTTATCAAAGCATGCAGAGCCCAGAGGTCGGACAGGCTCGTAAATACTTTGAAAACATTTTACATAGGGCTCATAATTTGTTTTTCAACTTTTATGCGCTAAAATCCAGAAATATGTTAATTCATTGATGGCACTGCTCATGAACATATTTATATAGCGTCAAGCGTTAACATATATGCAAAACCAAATGCCCTGCAACATGGTTTAAATACTTTTTGAATTATCACTGCTGAAACACTCTTGTAACATTTTTAAACCACCTTCGAAGCAACATTTTAATTCGCTTACATTTAAATGTACAGTATTTATTTCTAATTAGTAGTTTTACAACACACATTTCTAAACATGTCACTGCGTGGGCAGCTTGTTTGGCAAAGTTATTGGATACCCCACACTACGTAAAGCCAATGTGAAGGCGGTAGACTTGTATGATTAAATACACTGTCAGACACACTACATACTACATACTGGATACTATATACTATATACAAGAAACTATATTCTAGATACAAGATACTAGATATATAAATACTAGATACTAGCTGCTAGATACTAGATACTAGATACTAGATACTAGTTACAAGATACTAGATACAAGATACTAGATACTAAATACTAGATAATAGCTGCTAGATACAAGATACTAGATACAAGATACTAGATACTAGGTACAAGATACGAGATACTAGGTACTAGATACTAAATACTAGTTACTAGCTGCTAGATACTAGATACAAGATACTAGATACTAGATACTAGATACTAGGTACTAGATACTAGATCCTAGGTACTATATACTAGATACAACATACTAGATACTAGATACTAGATACTACATACTAGATACTAGATACTACATACTAGATACTAAATACTACATACTACATACTACATACTACATACTACATACTACATACTACATACTACATACTACATACTACATACTACATACTACATACTACATACTACATACTACATACTACATACTACATACTACATACTACATACTACATACTACATACTACATACTACATACTACATACTACATACTACATACTACATACCACATACTACATACTACATACTACAGACTAGATACTACATACTACATACTACATACTACATACTACATACTACATACTACATACTACATACTACATACTACATACTACATACTACATACTACATACTACATACTACATACTACATACTACATACTACATACTACATACTACATACTACATACTACATACTACATACTACATACTAAATACTACATACTACATACTACATACTACATACTACATACTACATACTACATACTACATACTACATACTACATACTACATACTACATACTAAATACTAAATACTAAATACTACATACTACATACTACATACTACATACTACATACTACATACTACATACTACATACTACATACTACATATTACATACTACATACTACTTACTACATTCAGCTAAGATTTTAGATGGTCTATCAGCTCAACTCTGATCAAGAAGTTAAAGACTATATGAGTTGGAATAGGTCTTTACCCGTGCGTTACATATAATATGACAAAATTAGAATACCCTCAGCAAGGGTATACAAAGTGTAGAAGAGCTTTGAAATTTATGCGCCCATAGCGAGCCATTTTGCAGTGCAGAAGTTTTTAAAACAAAATTCCATTTTGCGGCTACCGCAATTGACTTTGTCGTTGCGGATGGCCAGCCCGTCCGGCCAAGGCCCACCGCCGTCCACTCTTCAGTGTCCACCGTCCGCTGTCCACTTAATGGCGTCCAACATGCATGCAATGGCCGTGGAGATGCGGGCCTGTCCGACTTATTAAAAGCCGTTTTACACTAATACTAATTCATGGCAAGCCGTTGCCGTTTGTTTTTAGTTTGATTTACGCATTTTTAAAGCATGCGACAAAGTTTGGACTCGGTCTCGAAGCTGGGAACAAGAGTGCGACTGGGATTGGGATTGGTATTGGAATTGGGATTGGAATTGGGATTGGGATTGGGACTGACACCAGCTGCAGCTGGGCAATGGAGCGCTTCCGGCAAGCTGCAAATTCCCCTGGGTGATAAGTGGAAATGACGCACAATGAGCACATCCGGTCCAGCAGCAGCGCGAGGGGTGGGCCGAGGCGCATGGGAATTAATGTAGCAGCCCGGCGCACAATAGGCTAGGGTTAAAAACCGTACCAAAGTCAAAAACTCTTTTATTTATTTTTTTTTTCATTTTCATTTCATATTTTCCCTAGCCAATAGGCAAACTATCGCCGGGGCAGCTGAGCAACAGCGACACAGCGAATCCATTAAGAAATTCGAAATTCTTAAAAATTAGCATGCGAAATAAAAGAGGGAAAAAGGGGCCAGGAAAAACTCCACAGAGTAATTAATGGAATTTTTGAACTTTTGGTGCAAATACTGAAGTCTGCATAGCACACGGCATTCATTTCATTTCATTTCATTGATGGAGAGTAGATTGCATTGGCGATGGCTCCTTTGGCCTGCCACATGGGCCGCAAATAAATTTGTCGTCGTTTTGCTGTTTGCAGTTGGCCCGAAATAGAGCAATTTGCATTATTCGCATTCGGGCAGATTTCGCTTAATGAATTGCGCACAACTTGCCAAGAAATTTCTTTTGTAGCATTAAAAACGAAAAAATAAAAGACATACCACAAAAACTTCCAACAAAGCAAATTTAATTGCCATCATGCCGAAGATTGTATATGCTTTAATTTTAAATTCGGGTGTGCATAGACTAATTTAATTAACAGTTCAAAACAAATCCCCGCTTTTGATCTTACGCATATTTGAACACATTTCTTGGTTCAAATCACATTTTTTCAAATACATACATTTTCCACATTTTAACGC